>CM076581.1:1575582996-1575751060 GCA_034641835.2 Pinus albicaulis
TCACCATAGGAGCCCGAGACTTCATGCTTTTCAGGAATATTGAATTATATGTGCGCTCATTATGCACTATGACCTGTAAGAGTGGGTGTCAAGGATGACTCATGCATGGTCATGAGTTATGAGTTTTGGGTAGGTCATTAGGATTACATTACACATGGAATGAATATATATATATATATATATGAGGGATTGGACCATTAGAAATCATAGGTATACGATGGGACTGTTCACTAAAGTAAAATTAATACACATAGTTTATACATGTATGTATGTATGTATATTTACGAACAAAATTACAATTGCACAGGTATGAATAGAGGCATTGTATGGAAAAACCACATTGACATGTGTTCCTGATTCTTCAAGAGACTCTGCTAAGCATTAGAAGAGTATTGTGCTACATGGCACGATATGTAGACCATGTGGGTGCCACGTGGCAAAACAGGGAAAACGATAAATTCTAAATTAACAATTTTTTTAAAAGAGTCTAAAATAAGCTTGAGTAAACTATGTATCATTGGAATTTTTTTTATTGAAATAAAGGTTTTGAAGACATCCAAAAAGAGTTTTAAGAAACCAAAAGGAGGATTGACTAACAAAATAAATCCAATTTCTCTAATTGTACAAGAGAGAATATATTATAAAGTGAACACTTCACCGAGGTCAAGGCGGGTTATTTACAGGTGGTATCGAAGCACATGGGTTCCACACTTGGAATGGATGGGCACTATCATGGGAAATTAACAAAAAATTTCATGTGAAGGGGGATTGCATAATTATTTTTAGAAAATTTGTCTAAATTAATGTTTAGGTGTTAAAATGTTTTTTGAAAATTATTTTTTATATGCTTGATTGTTAGTTACCTTGTAATTCAAGCATGTAGCATGGTACTAATGCATGGATCCATGGATCAAGGATGTAATTCAATTGTGAGTGTAAAATCTGAATGTGAATATGATGTTATATTACTCATAGTGTTGGCTTTGATTTCATATTAATTGCAAGGATGTTCAACATGTTATTGTGAGAAATGTCTTAGCAGTGCATGTGCTTGCTATTCAACATCTTGAAGGTCCACCGGTGGGTGTGAGTTTCAAAGGTTGTCTCTTATTTAAATTTACAGGAATTTCTTGTAAGGTGGTGAGTATAATTATTTATATCATATCATCACTATTGATTGAGTAATGTGATCTTGTATGGATAATGGGATTGTGTTTGAGAATGCTTATGTGACATAAGGGATGTGAGAAAAATTCTTGGGTGATGTACATTTGGCATACATCGTTGGATTCAATGAATGATAAGCATATTTAGTATATGTTGGTTGGGATGTGGAAATCCTATGGCTTGTAGGATGTAAGAGGCTTAGAACCTCAGTGGAGGTCAATCGTTGTTCAAGGAGGATCATACAGGTCAAATTACAAGTGGCATAAGTACAAAGGCTCAAAAATCAAAGTGGCAGGAATGTGGCAAACTCAGTGTCAAGTTGAAGATCTCGTCATCCTCATCGCAACAGTGTGAACGGTTCGTCAAACTGAGATCATATGAGAAAGTTAGAGGCAATCAAAGTTTATGGGTTGACTTGGTGATGTGGCAACTTAAGGAGGAGACAAATTTGTGGAAATCTAGCCATCAGACTCTAGCCAACTCTAGCCGGATTCCAGGCGAATTTGTGGGAAAATTAGTTTGACTCCTTCGGTAAAATTCTAGAAATTTTAAAAAGGGCAGGTTGTTATTATAAAATAAAATAAAAACCTACAGAACAATCAACTATTAATGGGTGGGGCCAATGGTTGTGAAACCATGGCACCAACTCACTCTCCACATATCTATGGTACCAACGGTGGATTCAAGGCGGGCTGCCCAATGCAGGCTCAACCCCTCGTACCTTCTTCATTTAATTTTTTTTTTTCAGTTATTAAAATTGATATGGTGCCTTTTTATGGAGGGGG
This sequence comes from Pinus albicaulis, assembly GCA_034641835.2. Taxonomy (NCBI): domain Eukaryota; kingdom Viridiplantae; phylum Streptophyta; class Pinopsida; order Pinales; family Pinaceae; genus Pinus; species Pinus albicaulis. Next base: position 1,575,584,949 of record CM076581.1, read on the forward strand.
CGGGGTTTGACCACCCAACCCCCTCCCTCATACTTATGATCTCAACCAACTCAGCCAAAGATGGACTTGGTGAATTCCGCCCGCATTTTGCTATATAAAATTGCATTTCAGAAGTGCGCCCATGCAAACCTAGAGCGACACACTTATCAAGACAGAGTGGAACCTTGAGTGCCCTGTAGGAGGGGGGCAGAACCATGAACTAAGCTCATTTCTAGAGGGCCCAGATTTTTCCGGCGAAAAAATTAGGCAAATTTTAATTTGGATTCTCCACCTCTCGGTGACACGAGTTCAACGGTGCTGCCCGTTTCTTCATCAGAGGTCTCCAAATTTCGGGCACTTTCAGCTATGGAGGTATAAGGGTGTAATTTTTCATTGATGCTTGTACTTTAATTTTATTTTCCACTTAATGAAAGAGGGCCTCCCCATTTCTTGAGCAAGGCCCCGGAGACATAGTCCCTTTTGGACGAACTCCGTTATCAAGTTCATGTATTCTTTGCATGATTTTATGTGATTCTCTCTTCTTATGTTCATGCCTTTTAAGTTTCATGGTTAAGATGAAATTTTACATGTAATTCTTTAATCCATATCAAAGTTAAATATTTTGGATCAAGTGGTATTAGAGAAGGTCTTTGTAGATGTGAATTGCATGTTTGTATGCTAACTAGAAACATGCTATGAAGAGGCGAAGGGAAACTAAAGTCTTGTGATCCCGAAGTGGGACGTGTGCGTTGAAGAATAAACATGGATGATGATGGTAGAAATGAGGAGGAGCTAAAATTCTGCAAAAAATTCTACACCATGGCAGATTGGGTCGAGAAGTTGTTCTCTAGGCTTGAGAAACTAGAGAAATTAGGGGATAATTCTTCAGAGGGACGAGGTTCAGCGCATGGAGATGATGGAGGAGATCCACCTCCTTCTCCTTCCATGAGTGAAATTTATTCCTCCTCTTCTCACCATCATCATAGGAATTTAGGGAATGCATCTAATAAACCTTTCTTTAAATTATATTTCAAATTTGATCTTCCCATGTATAATGGTGAAAGTAATGTAGAAAAGCTTAACAACTGGGTCAGGCAGAGTGAATTTTATTGCAGGATTCAACAGATCAAGGAGGATAAGGAAAATATCTAGTTGGCTTCTTTTCGGTGAACAACACCGCCCTTGTCTGGTGGGAGAGAAAATTGCAAAGCAGCCAAAAATTGGGTAACCTTCTCTCCTCATGGTAATTTTTTTTTTTAACTTTTTTTTTTATTTTTTATTTTTTATTTTATTTTTAATTTTTCTATTTTATTTTATATATTTATTTATTTTTTATTTTTTTTGCATTGAGAAACCAATTTTACCCTTTGGGATATAAGAAAAAGGCATTAATGGAATGGCAACACCTAAGACAAGGCAGAGGTCAAAATTTACAAGACTTCACTGAAGAATTTAGAAAACAAGCATTGAATTTGGGCATTCCATTAGATTCACCAAATATTGTAACCAATTCTATTGGTTCTCTGCATAATTACATAGGACATTCATTATTATTGTTTGAGCCGCCTACCATCGATGAGGCTAGTGTGAAGGCCATGCATCTAGAAAGAAGGGAAACACATGAACGAAATGACCACCCAAGAAGAACTGCAGCATCCAAGAGAAAGGGAGCAAACCCCTCTTTCACACATTGTGAGAAAAAGGGACATGAGGAAGAATTTTTTTGGAAGCTGGACCCTGAGTTGAGACATGAAAGTAATGAAAAAAAGGGAAAGCAAAATACTGCTACCACTGTGTAGCAAAACCAATATTCTGAATTAGAAGAATATGAGAAGGTCACAACTACAAGATTTGCACGAGGTAGAACAATTTACCTGGGGTTTGATTCTGACAATGAAATGAAGCTTGCAGCCTTTGGGATCACCACAGGAGGACCCATAGACTTGGGTTCTGATTCAGGCGATGAAACAAAAATTTCAGCAGACATGGTACCAAAGATGAAAAGGACACTCACTACGGTAGGGATCCAAGAACTTGACGAGACCAACCAAAGAATCCAAGCAGAGAATACTGAGCTAAGGAGGCTCCTACAAGAAGTGAAGGAAGAAAAACAAAGGTTACTACACTAGTTACAAGCTAAGGATGAGGCCTTGGAAAATTTGTGACATAACCAACTTGAGGTAAAAAGAAACACTTCAATTTCATGATGATGAATTTGCTGCCTTTTAAAAACATACTACAGGGATCGAGTTCAAACTACTGAAAAAAATGGGGTATCGGGGAAAGGGCATCGACATCATTGGCCAAGGCATCGTAAACTCCATCAAAGTCGAGGAATTGCCAAGTCATGCAAGACTCTGATACACCAGGAAGGAAGTTATAGAAATCTCCAACACAGCTAGTGATCAGCCAGTGACAGATGATGAAATCACTTCCTCACAGTCTAGCGATAGTGAGGGTTCCACAAACACTTATCGAAGAAACACCAGGGGGAAGCATTCCAAGATGATACAAAAATTATGGAGGAAGAAGAATCATCACAACCCAGATGAACCCTAGAAACCTACATGTCAAACACATCAAGACAAAAAATCACCCATGAAGAATCCAATCCTTGAAGATATTCCACTGGAAAATCCAACGATGATGTTTTTGGCCTACTAATAGTTGAGGTATTGCTTCCTTTATTTAATCCTTGACCAATGAGTGTATGTTATAAACTCTTGGAAAGTGAGGGGTTGTTGAGTCATGTGTGGTTTGTACATGGTTGTAAATGATGTACTAGATTTGCGAGTAGGTGATTGAAAGTGTGGTTTGGAAAGGAGACAAGAAATGTGCTGAGTGTGTCAATGCTTTTGGGGTCCAAAATCTCCTCAGTGAAGAGGAATGATCTAGGAGGATCATACAGGTCCAAGTACAAGTGGCTTAAGTAAAAAGGCTAAAAAATAAAAGTGGTGAGAATGTGGCAAACATAGTGTCAAGTTTACGATCTCGTTGTCCTGATCGCAACAATGTGAACGGTTCGTCAAACTGAGCTCGTATGTGAAAGTTAGAGGCAGTCAAAGTTTATGGCTTGACTTGGTGATGTGGAAGCTTAAGGAGGCAACAAATTTGCAGAAATATAGCCACTAAATTCCAGCCAACTCGAGCTGAATTCTGGGTGAATTTATGGGACAATTAGTTTGACTCCTTCGGTCAAATTCCATAAATTTTAAAAAGGGTAGGTTGTTATTATAAAATAAAAAAAAGTATTAAAAAAAAAATGTTAAGGCAGGTTGTGATCCCCACCCTACCCCAACCATACAAAAAATATATATTGAAAAAAATGGGGGTCGACGTCCATGACCCCGCCATTCCCAAACCTGTGGAACAATAAATTATTAATGGGTGGAGCCAACGGTTCTGACCCAGTGTCCCCAACCCACTGTCCACATATCTATGGTGCCGACAGTGGATTCAGGGTGGGCCACGCAATCTGGGCCCAACCCCTCGTAGCTTCTTCATTTAAAAAAATGTTGTGGTTATTAAAATTGATATGGCGCCTTTTTATGGAGGGGGCGGGGGTTGGTAATATTCCTTTTTCGGGAATTTCTGCAATATGGTCCTCAAGGACACTGTATAAGGAATCTAATGAAAAAATAAGTTGAAAGGGGGCTTGGATCCCCTTGTTAACTCATTAATTACTTCTCTTCTAGAAGTTGAGCCCAAATAAATGACCCTAGATGGGTTATTTAGATCTCCCCAAACTAGGTCCCTTAGGAAACTGCTCAAATAGAGAGCCTACAACAATACATGAACACAATCATGAAACTATGAAAATATGTACATATCAATAAATGGAATATAATACAGCCAACATGTTTATTAATATATCAGCTACAATATACAGGAATATCTTGAGGGACAAGCCACTCAAGCTACTGAAATCAATCTCCAATGATCAAACTGTGAAATACATGAGTTGCTGCAACTGCACAAAATGCCGGAGAACAGTGACAGTGCTGCCTATATTAGAGTAGCTTCTGTTGTAGATGCATATACATGAAATATGGTTCAAATATACAAATAAATTCCCAAGAATAGAAGAATGGGCTCCAATACAAGATTTCTAGCCAATCTAAAAAAGATTGTTAGAAATGTCGAAAAATGTACAATGTGACAATTAACTTGTCACTGCAGCTAAATAAAAATATGGAACGAGGCTATGGCAGATCTGAAATACTCATGCCATCATCTGATAATGTTCTCAAGCAAAGGGCTGATCCCTTTTACTAAAAAACACTCCTCCTGATAAGCTCAAATGACCCTCCCAGCAACTGCCTGCATAAAATAACGCAGTTCCAGCCCTAGACTGCGCTGTGAGAGATGGTGAATGATTGGCCTAGTGCCAAAGATATGAAATAATGCCCGTAATTCTCCTTTGCTACTCCTCCAAAGAATACGTAAGATCTCCACCGAAGAACAAGCCAAAGAATGACTCTATGAGTTCCTCTCTTGCTGCACCCAACAACTCAATGTTTTCTGCCCCACAGAATAACGTAGCTGAAGGAGTAAGTTTGGCCAAATGTTGAAATGAGGAAATGAAGATAAAACCCTCTCCTTCCTTGAGGATGAGGTAGGTATTCCTGACCAAGAACACCCTTGGGTTCAGGAACACTACAACCTGCTAAACAGCCCGGGGATGCAAGTCTTTGTAGACCCAATGAAAATGATAAGCTGATGCATAATGAAAATGGGCTACCATCTCCTCCTTATAAAGAAAAAGAACTCCTCTCACCATGGGTCCCATTAGCACTTGCCACCTAACTCATGCAAGTGGAGACTCCTCTAAAACTGCACTGTCCAAGAAGGTTCAATGTATCTAGACAACTTAGTTGACTTTGGTCAAAATGACTAGATCAAGCATGATCCAATCCTGTTCACACCATGTGGTGCTCAAATCAACTGCTGTATTCTTCCTCCTTTCACATGAGGGGTGTTTATTCTTCCTTCTCAAGGATTAAGGGGCCTCCTTACCAATTTTATTTAACTAAATAAAATACTTCTAACTATAATGTTCCTTTTAGCTTGAGGCTAAAAATTGGGAACATTACAGTCCTCCCCCTTCAAAATGTTGCTTGTCCTCAAGCAACTGCAAGGTAGAGAAAAATTCCTCCTCCTCTTCTTGTGGCCTCCTCATCAATAGATCCCACCATACCTCAACAAAGTATGCAATAGATTTGTCTCCCATGTATCTCTCCAAGTGTGTAAAACCAAAGTATACATCAAGAGATAATAGAAGATGTAAGTGGAAATCTCCTTGTTGTTCAATGGCCTCCTCAATGTAGGAGTGATGAAAAACATGGGAAGTCTTATTCCCAATGAGTGACTCCTTCACCCATGCAATCATCCATATGAAATGAGCCATCCTAGGTAGCTCAACAAAACAGTCCTCAACCTCAGATCTATGAAAAATGTTGGGGCTGAATGGAGAGTTTATATTTTCCCATCCAAGTAGTTTCTCCCTCCATTTATGATAAGTATGAGGGGGTTGCTGATATTGGTATGAAATTTAATGGCCTCCAAAATTGGCCCAAGCCTCCCCACAAAATGAATCAACCATGAAATGCCTCCTCCAATAGCACATTTCCTCCCAATAGCTCCTCCTATATAAAGAGAAAAGTAGTGACATGGAAATCATGGTGTGCCCATTGTTTCTCCTGAAACATAAAACATGTGAAAAGGGGAGAATCATACTCCCAACGGGCATCTTAAACTCCAATCCCACTCTCCAAACAAAGCCTCCCATGAGTATACAAACATTGGTAACATATGGAAGTAAAATATAATGAAAACAAGCTGCCTCATGGAAACCAGAGAGTGAATCATAGTTCCACATGAGGAACTGGCGCAGTGCACTCCATGACTGCCACAGAAAAAAAGATAAAAAGTGCTTTACTAGCCACTTTTTTTCTGCCACAAACATTTCACAAGGTGAAAACATGAAAGTATAAATTGGTGCCAATGGTGCACACCAAGAAGTATGTGGCTTCCCCCATAAACCATCATGAAAATAGCCACTCCCATTGCTGCAATGGGCCACAAGTACATCATAATAAGGAGCATAAGGAGGTGTGATAATCCTTAGCTCATCAAGATGCTCATATAAATTAAAGAAAGGTAAATCAAAATGAGAGTATATACCTCCTTTACCATGTACTCCGATCCTTGAGCTGAAATGGCTCATTTGAATGCTCTCCCTCACCTCCAATGAGTAGGTAAATGGTTGTGCCAACCTCTCCAAAATCATCTGGGCTATGCATATGTCCATATGCTGATATAGAGCATGTTGAATGCCCTCCCAAATGAACTCCTCTTGCAAAGCAACATATGCATCAAAGTGCATAGCTAGAAAGTCCTCATGTGCTGCATGTAATAGTTTCTCCTTGAGACTAGAAGCCCTAGTCAAGAAGACTTTGTCATAATAATATATGACCATATCATCCACCATGTACCTGTCATCTCCATCCGGGTCATCCAAAATCATGCATGCACCTAGATCCTTAGAGTACTCTACCAGAAGCTGAGACCTCTAATATGGATCAATCCTCCTCATAGATAGCGCAGGTGATCTAGCATGTGAAGCTCCCCTCACACTGCTGCCTGCTACTTTGACATCCCCCACACCAAATTCATCTTGCAAAATTCTGCCATTCTCATCATGCAGCTGCTCATGCTCAAATAGTGATGGTGTCTTTTAGAAGTTGGCCTCCCATGAGAAGCTGTCATCCAAAAGGAATCCCCCAAGTTGGGCCAAAGTAGGCATGAGTGGCCTCCATCCATTCCCATGTGTGAAAGAGTCCTTCCTTAAAGGAAGTGTCCTCTCCAAATCTGTGGAGTAGTCATCCTGCATCATGAAGATGCCATCCTCCATCCTTGAAACAAACTCTATCAATGCAGTATAACTGATGAGAGTGGATGATACTGAAAATGAGAGAGTGTCTCCCTCCTTCTTGGGTTTACCCTAAACTCTTTGCACTGTGTTGGACTCCTCCAATTTATTCACCTCTCCGGAATCCAAGAGTGGTGAACCAAATGACAAGATGCCCCTCATCAACTCTAGATCAGGTGGCCTCCCAGGTGGAATTCCTCCATATAGTAAGACATCGAGTTCAGAAGTGGATTGTATGTGTGAGTGGACTGATTTTTCCCTCTCTTCACTGCGCTATATAGTATCCTTCTCCCGTGCAAAAAAATTCTGGAATAGATAAGGGTGTATCATCCCTTGATGGTGATCCTTCTCTTCCTCCTCCATCTCACAACCCCCAAAAACTGCTGCATATGGCTCCATAATTGTGCCTTGGTTCCCACATGTTGAATCATTTGGAACTCCTTGTAAAGACACAAGGGCTCCTCTAGTGGAATCAAATGCTCCCTTTTCACCTCCATGTGGTGATGGATCTCCTCCCAGTGTGATAGCGTTGTTGGTTCTCTTGTGCTCATCCCCTCCATCAATAAATGAGAATACCTCATCATCAAGGAGAGACCCTAGATCTCGGTCATCTCTTGAAGGAAGTACCTCCATGTCTTAAAAAAGGGAAGAGGGCCCTTTACGTAATGGGGATCTTGCCCTTAGCAAGCCATCATACATGTTGTCATCCCCTTCAGAAACAAGGAATGGAGTTTTGACGATTCCATCCAATGCAAGCAAAGTGTTTGAAGTTATGATACATGATGATTCATATTGAATTCCATTAAGTATCTTCACCAAAACCTTAGTGAATGCATCATATGTTTTTACATTTGCATGACAATATGAAATAGAATTTTCGACCCAACAATCATGAGCCATACCTTTGAGTTGCAGCGCTGCTGCTCTAATGGCCTCATCTTCTTCCTCTATTCTTCCTGCAGTGCAAGTGGGAAATGAACTACGTTATGGATCTGCATGTGTGGCTGAATGTCCACACCCATCATGATAGTAGCTAGGGCTTGCTTCATCTTCAAACCCTCTCAGAAAATTTCTGCAATTTTCCCTTTCTATCTCCTTGAGATCTTCTATGATAGCTTCCATAGTTTGAAAAAGGAGTAGGGATATATCCTCTTCCAACATTCCACTTTTCTTTTTTTCTCTGTACATATCCTTTTCTAAGTGACGAGCTTATCCTTCTAATGGAATATTATTTTGGGTTGCACAGGCTGAGCCAAGATTGATGCTCCGATACCACTGTAATATTCCTTGTTCGGGAATTTCTGCAATATGGTCCTCAAGGATGCTGTATAAGGAAGCTAATGCAAAAATAAGCTAAAAGGGGGCTTGGATCCCCTTGTTAACTCATTAAATACTTCTCTTCCAAAATTTGAGCCCAAATAAATGACCCTAGATGGGTTATTCAGATCTCCCCAAACTAGGTCCCTTAGGAAACTGCTCAAATAGAGAGCCTACAACAATACATGAACACAATCATGAAACTCTGCAAATATGTACATATCAATAAATGGAATATAATACAACCATAATTTTTATTAATATATCAGCTACAATATACAAAAATATCTTGAGGGACAAGCCACTCAAGCTACCGAAATCAATCTCCAATGATCAAACTGTGAAATACATGAGTTGCTGCAACTGCACAAAATGATAGAGAGCAGTGACAATGATGCCTATATTAGAGTAGATACTAATTTAGATGAATATACATGAAATATGGCTTAAATATACAAATAACTTCCCAATAATAGAAGAATGGGCTCCAATACAGGATTTCTAGCCAATCTAGGAAAGTTGCTAGAAATGCCAAGAAATGTACAATGTGACAATTAACTTGTCACTGCAACTAAATCAAAATATGGAATGAGGATATGGAATATCTGAAATAGTCATGCCCTCCTTTGATAATGTTCTCAAGAAAAGTTTTGATCCCTTTTACTCAAAAACACTCCTCCTGATAAGCTCAAATGACCCTCCCAGCAACTACCTGCATAAAATAACGCAGTTCCAGCCCTAGACTGCACTGTGAGAGATGGTGAATTATTAGAATGGTACCAAAGATCTGAAATAATGCCTGGAAGTCTCCTCTGCTGCTCCTACAAAGAATATGCAAGATCTCCACCGAAGAACCAGCCAAAGAATGACTCTATGAGTTCCTCTCTTGTTGTACCCAGCAACTCAACGTTTTCTGCCCCACAGAATAACGTTGTAGCTGAAGGTGTAATCTTGGCCAAATGCCGGAAAGAGGAAATGAAGCTCAAACCCTCTCCTTACTTGAGGATGAGGTAGGGATTCCCAACCAGAAACACCCTTGGGTTCAAGAACACTACAACCCTGCTAAACAGCCTGGGGATGCAAGTCTTTGCAGACCCAATGAAAATGATAATCTAATGCACAATGAAAATGGGCTACCATCTCCTCCTTATAAATCAAAATAAATCCTCTCACCATGGGTCCCATTCACACTTTCCACCTAACTCATGTAAGTGGAGCCTCCTCTAAAACTGCATTGTCCAAGAAGGTTCAATGTATCTAGACAACTTAGTTGACTTTGGTCAAAATGACTAGATCAAGCATGATCCAATCCTGTTCACACCATGTGGTGCTCAAATCAGCTGCTTTATTCTTCCTCCTTTCACATGAGGGGTGTTTATTGTTCCTTCTCAAGGATTATGGGGCCTCCTTACCCATTTTATTTAACTAAATAAAATACTTCTAACTATGATGTTCCTTTTATCTCGAGGCTAAAAATTCGAAACATTACATCTGACCCCACGTCCCCAACCCACTGTCCACATATCTATGGTGCCGATGGTGGATTCAGGGCGGGCCACCCAATGCGGGCTCGACCCCCTGTACCTTATTCATTTAAAAAATGTTGTGGTTATTAAAATTGATATGGTGCCTTTTTATGGAGGGGGCGGGGTTTGACTGCCCAACCCCCTCCCTCATACTTAGGATCCCAACAAACTCAGCCAATGATGGACTTGGTGAAGTATGACCACCTTTTGATATATAAACCCATGTAGACTTTGAGCAACATGCTTACCAAGACAGAGTGGAACCTTGAGCGCCTTGAAGGAGGGGGGAAAAACCATGAACTGAGCTCATTTCTAGAGGGCCCAAATTTTTCAGGTGACAAAATTAGGAAAATTTTATATGGATTTTGAACCTGTCGGCAAAACGAGTTCAACGATGTTGTCCGTTTCTTCATCAGAGGTCTCAAAATTTCGGGCACTTTCCACTTAATGAAAGAGGGCCTCCCCACTCTCTGAGCAGGGCCCCAGAGACATAGTCCCTCCTGGACGAACTCTGTTACCAAGTTCTTTTCTTCTTTGCATGATTTTATGTGTATCTCTCTTCTTATGTTCATGCCTTTTAAGTTTCTTGGTTAAGATGCAATTTTAAATGTAATTATTTAATCCATCTCAAAGCTAAATATTTTGGATTTTGTTTCCATATGTTGATTTTATCCTTACATTATGAATGCTTGTTCTACTTCGTTAATCCCTTCCTTGTTAAGGAACGAGGTATAGCCTATGAATTGGCCGGTTGAGGCCTGTAAGGTCATTATCTCATTGAGAGGTGGGGCATTCATGTTATTTATTTGAACTGGATGAGTTTAGAGGAAAAAGGTCTTGCATAGAACTTGTAGATAGAGGACTCATAACTCTGTGATTACCCGCTCATACTGGTTGTAGCAATGTGAAGGTGAATGGTAGGTTGAATCCTTTCCTGAACAAGTAGGTGCTGCGTATAGCACTATGATTAAATAATTTTATACATTTATTAATGGTGATATTTTTTGCATACACATGACGTAATCATGAAAATGAAAAGTAATGAGTTATAAAATAACAAATGTTACAGGTTCATTGCTTGTAACTAATATTCGAGATTGCAATATTAGATTTTATCTTGAATTATTAGGAAATCTCTTGTGTTCCTCATATTTTTCAAGAAATATCTAATTTTCCTATATGGGTATTCTCATAGCACAAAGAAACTGAAGAACATGGCACAAATAATGAGACTTATATATAAGAGTATATATTAACTTATCAGACTTTAGATAACATTTCACATGATGTTGATTCCCCCACTAGACCATACGTCTCAGATGATGAGGACATGGTTGAAGATGTCAAAGGTATTATTGTTTATGATAATCAAATTTATGAGATACTTGTTGTTGCTAGACTTAAACAAAGAAGCTAAAGATGCATGATGCTATGGTTACTTTTGGAAAGGATAATTCTTCAATTAGGGTGATGGTTTCAGTAAAGAGGTTGATAATAATTAAGGATGATAATTTTTTGGAAAAAAACTAAATTTTAATTTTGTAAAGGTATGATTATGCATGATCTGATGCTGGTATGATAAAAAAAATTTCGAGTTAATTCCATTGAGATCACAACTACCTTGATCACTAGCCATGGTATAAATGTTGAATGTAAATTGCATTTTGGTATCGTTACAAGAGGTTGAATGGAATTTAGGATGCTGGTTTGAACGTAATAGCTAGTTCTTAATCACATCTGAACTTGTAAAGAAAATTGAAATCTTTGAGAGATTATATGTGCATGTACATGTAACAAATTTTTGTTTTTGAAAGTTTATGATTGAGATAAAAATATGTTTATTTATGTCCTGAATTTTGAAACATGTGACTATTAAGTAAATTAGACATGTGTTCAATTGTAGGGAAATCTGGTTGGTAAAACATGGTAATGAAACTATTATATTGTTTTATTTATTAATGCACAAAGAATTGTGGTTGTATGGCAACGTGTTACAAGGAATTATGGGACAAAATAGGCTACCATAAAATCTTGAAGAAGGCTCAAGCTGAGATTTTATTTATGAACCATTGGAAACACCAGGATTCATGGGGATAAAGTTCTTATCTTTGGTGTTTCAAAAGTGGTTTTATGCTTGAATTACAATTTTGATTATGATTGGTGCATGACCATGCCACTTTGTTTATGGTTTTGTATTATTCTATGTTTTTATATGTTTTCTTCATTTTTCCTTCTTGTTACTTCCTTCCAAGTTTTGAGGGTCTTGGGAATTTTTTGGGGAAAGAAGAAACTAATGGAGCTTGAGAAGAGCTGAGAGCAACCCATCAGGAAATGTAAGACCTGGAGGAAACCCAACATATGAATAAAGCATAGCTAAAGATAATAAGGGAAAATGTGATAAACAATTGGGCCAATTGAGTCCATAGGGATAAATGGATAGTGGCATGACAACCATAAAAAATTAACAAGAAAAGGTAAAGTAAATTGGTTTTAGGTAACAAATGTCTTGGCCATGTTGGGAACTGTTGCTCTAAATTTTGTGTGTGATGTGCATGGATAAGGGAAGTTCTATTAACTTTGACCATATGGACGCAATTCATTTTGTTGTGATTATGACCACGTTGATGATTGAATAAATGCATATGATGCCATTGTGATTGACAGGTTATTATCTATATTTTTATTATGGAAGAATTATGGCTTATGCTTATCTAGGTAATATATGAATGGATGGAATGCTTGTGGTTCTCAATTTTAAGAGGAATAAAGTAGGAAAAAGTAGTCGTGGTTGATTTATGATTTTTATTATCAATTGAATATGATTCTAATAATGTGCAGTGTTTATATTATGAACAAGAAATGCTGAAGGATACATCAAAAAAAGGGAAAGAAGTGTGATCTGTGACATGCTAGGAAATACATGGATAATTAAGAAGACCTTAGATCTTGTATTTGGATTGTGGATGCATGCGGTAAAGCATGGGAAAGACATAAGAGGTAGTATGGCTTGGTTCACCGTTGACGGTGCTGGACCTGACAACATTCATGGGATCTCATCGACATGAAGTAAAAAATAAGCCTCACAACATTTGGAGTAGTAGCCCCAACAATGGGGTGCTTAATGATGTAGGTTTTAACCCTGTACATAAATTAACTGCAAACGAATTTTTAAAAATAGAAAATAAACAATAGCAAGAGCATAAAACATAAAACAAATATACACAGATATTTTTCCCCTGGATCCCAAATCGGGACTACGAGCTTGATTTTTCATTATATTCCTTTTAGTGTTACAACACACACACACACACACATATATACATGTCGAAGCATACATAAAGCCCTATCCATTAACCCTGTATTAGAACATAACCGTCGTTCCCTTAACCAGATCTATAAAAAACCAGGGGTAGAAAACCATCATGCCCCAAAACCATGTGCAGACCCCATGCGAAAAACCATAGGTGGGTCCACCCACCTAAAATAGGGTCCAATTTTTCCTTTTCTCGGGGCGCTGCCCTAGACGCCGTGCAGGGGGCTACCCACCCCCTGCAAACCCTTGAACAGGGGGGGCTGCCACCCCCTGTGACCCCCCTTCTGCACCTTACGCAAGCAAGGGGGGGCTACCTCCCCCCACTTCGCACTTGTTCTAGTCATGGAAATAATATAACACAAACCCAACAAATGATATTCCTTGGATTGCAAAACACACAAAGTGGTGCATAATGTCTTTGGTTGAGGCAAGTGTGTGACCCTATGGAAAATCAATATGATGCATGAGTATTTATAACAACAAAGGGGAAAGGAAGTGCACTCCTTATAATTCTGTAATATTACGAAACTTTAAAGGAAAACACAATCTAAAGACATCATAAAAAATAACAAGTGAAATAGTCCACAAGATAAAGGTGATGGGTTAACACACGAGCACATATTCAACCAGATTCGTACAAATGAAAATGAAATAGTTCATAAGAAATTGTGTAAATTAAACAACATACATCACAAAAATAACCAAGATATTCCAACTACATTTACAATATATGAATATGATGTGCTGACTCTAATTTTATTATAAGTGAAAATTCCATTCATGCATACAACATGATGAACCACTTGCCCCAATAGTGGAACGTGATGTAAAAAATTCCTACTCCTCCCAAATAAGTATACTCTCTCTACGCTATAGAGAAGCCAAAGCTGACATAAAACTCCCAAGCCTTTTCTAAGCCTAAGCCTAGCCAAAATCTTGGTTCCCAAAAGCCCTTTACAGGAGTTATGAGGATGTATTTATAACAAAGGGGGGTGACTCTTGGTATTCCTCCTTTGTGACTCTTGGACTCACATCATGACTCCTCATATTACATATGACTCTTCACATTACACCATAGAAACATGGAATTTCACTCATATAATAATTACAAATAAAAGTTCAATTTCCACTCATACCCATATAAGACAAAATAGGGTAGAGACAACTTGAAAACCTATCAAGACAAAACACTATGATGTTGGAGTTGGGGTGAAATTAAGCTGGGAATATTGGAATTGGTGTCGCTCGGTAATATAGAAATTATACAATATGCATGTATATCTTGGATTCTTCTGATCTAACAATTATATGCCACTGTTAAATACATAATCGCTTCTACAAAAATCTTGTGGAATTTAAAACACGATCGTCAATTGAAATATCATGAAGAAAGATTAATCACACATAACACAGATGTTTTTACTGGGAAATATTAAAGCTAAAAACCCCAACTATCATATATTATGTATATCAATGGATCATGAAACAATCTCATATATCTCATACAAAGCTCAGCTCATAGAGATCTCAGTACAATATACAAACGTCCGATACTGTCTTGCAGAAATTTGCACCTCCATGCACCAATTTCTTGCCTCCTAACAACCTGCCTCCACTGCACAATCCCTGCTAAAGAAGAACCCTGAATGAATTCGACCTTACCTTTCGTTGATTGCGCAATACTCATAGGAATCTCCAATATGTGTGTGGATGCATTGAATGCTCCACTATAGTCACAACAGATAGTCCATCTCACCCTTTCACCTATCTCTCCACTGGGTCTCCACTAGATTTGACATGCAAGTAGTTAACTGCTGTATTTATTTAGTTGCAAGTAAGACACTACTTCTGAATTAATTAACTAATTAATTCACTCATCTTTCACTAGTGTATGTTTAGTTACAACTAGCACAACTGAGTTTAACTCACTGAACTGAGTTAAACTAAATAACAACTCACATAAATACTCTTCCAACTCTATTACAACTTGTCACAATCAGTTATAACTAAGTCCTCCATGCGTGACTCACCAACCACCCTAGGAATTATGTAATTCCTTCAGCCCACTGATGTGCCACATATGTTCACTAAAATAAAGTGCTCCAAGAGAATAAGTTATTATTTATTGCCTTATTATTATTAAGGGCTAATAATAATCGACATCCATTCTATTTTTAGATTTGCGATCTATAAATAGACTTCGCCCATCTTCTAAAACTAGAAATTCATCCAAAGATATAATTTGATCAACCATCTAGAATTAGCATCCTGCTAATTTTAGAATATGCTCACCATTCTAAAAATAGACATACACCTAAAAATAGCCTGTGTGGGCCCCACTTAGTGAAGTTCTTATTTTTCACTAGGATCAAGGATGATGTTTTCGGATGCCACTTTCATTGTTTCTTGTTGCAAACTTCAACACTCCCTCTCAAAAAGAAAGGTATGTCTTTGTATGCACCCTACAACTCCATGCATCCGCCCTAAAATACTTGCATGAAACACTTCCGAAACTGAATAGCCTCCAAACAACTCAATCATTCTAATGCATTTGTCATCAAAGTCTTCTAAATTCTTCTTAGCTACTGCATATGTCTTTAGGAACCACTGCGCTGCTGAACTTTGCACCCATGCACTTTGCACTTGCTATCAACTCTGATCCATGCTCCAGTATCCGACATTGTCCCTTTGATCTGATTGCATCAATCCAACTGATCATGCTACTTCTTCTCCGTGGGCTCCTCGTAGCCAGATTCAATTCATGAGATCCGCACCATGTCAATGAATCCAGCCCATAAATTCCTCTTGGGATTACTCATGCATGTCGCCCCACCTCTTACCTGGTGGTATAGCCGCATGCACTCCCTTTTCCCATCTAGCATGAAATTTCTCTGCATGAGTGGTTTCTCCCACTCCATGATCCTCTGCATGTGGCTGCTCCACATTTTGAGGTTCACTCTTACCTGCATGCAAATCCTGCTCCCTCTAAATCTTCAATTGCATGGCTTTATCACACTTCCCAACAGTAGGAAGCTCTGTAGAAATCCCATCTACTTCAAGTTTGTAGAGATTCTTAACTCGAACCGCAACCTTCTTGGCTTGCCCTATTGCTTTGTGTTGCAGGAACACTTTTCCTTCACTAAAGACAACATCATAGCCTCTATCCTCTAACATTGCGACTGAGATTAAATTCTTCTTTAAACCTAGAACATGCACAAGATATTTCAGATGAAAGAGCTTACCTGACGCCCTCTGAAAGGTAATGGTACCAATGCCGGTTGAACTGTATCATCCATCGTCACCCAACTCAACATGCATCTGGAGATCTTTCTCCACCAACTCACTGAACAATTTATTATCTCCCGTCATGTGAAAGGAAGCACCACTATCAAATTACCACCCCAATCCCAATGCACTAGACACGATGCATGCGATCAATGAGAAGTCAAGCTCAAATTGCGAGGCAAGAGCCTCACCAACTGCAACTCTAGCAACTATCTTGTTCTTCTTCTTATGTGGACAATTTGTGTCAATATGTCCAAACTCGTGACAGTGAAAACACTTCACTTTGGACATGTTGTGCTCCTTGCCATCTTCACCAGCCTCAGATCTAAAATGGAATTTCTTCCCCTTCTTCTTCTTCGCCATGGTATCCAAAGCACAATCCTCTTCATCATCATGCTTTGTTGAAGAGCCATATTTGGTGTTCCGCATTATCTCCTCCTGCACTAGATCTGACCACAGTCGCTCCCAATCCGATAGTTTCTCCTATCCATTGACAGAGTCTTCATAACTGTGCTAGCTCTTTGGAAGCCCAAGGAGAGCCAAGCTCACAAAGTCATTATCCACAAAAATAACTCCTACACTCCCAAGCTCATCCTTGTATTGGACAAACTTTTTCAAGTGTACCAAAATAATGTCGTTCTTCTCCATCTTTATTTTTTTGAGTTTATCCTTCAACCCCAACTTCCTATGGTCGCTGCTAATTTGTAAAAGATCTGTCAAAGCCTTCCACATAGAATTATGGTCTTTCACACCTTCCAACATAATCCTCCTCGCCCTTGCTACTTTCTTTTTCCATGTGTCAAGTACTGCAACATCCACTGAAGTGGGCTTATGAACATCTCTCTCGATGAATTCCTTCAAGCCATTATCTTCAAGCACCACCTCCATCCTGTCCTTCCAGGCTATGTATTTCGAGCTACCCTCAAGTGCAAACTCCAACCACAAACCATTGAAATCCATTTCAATGTATACTCAACTGTCGCACCAAGAAATTCTTGCAGCAATTTCGACTTGTTTCCACCAACAAAAACTCAGCACTACTTCACTATTGGATTCTCCAGTGATTAACACTGCTATGATACCATGTAGAAATTATAACAATATGCATGTATATCTTGGATTCTCTTGATCTAACAATTATATGCAACAGTTAAATACATAATCGCTTCTACAAAAATCTTGTGGAATTTAAAACACGATCGCCAATTGCAATATCAAGAAGAAAGATCAATCACACATAACACATATGTTTTTACTGGGAAAGCTTAAAGATAAAAACCCAAAATATCATATATTATGTATATCAATGGATCATGAAACAATCTCATATATCTCATACAAATATCAGCTCATAGAGCTCTCAGTACAATATACAATCGTTTCATATTGTCTTGCAGAAATTTGCACCTCCATGCACCAATTTCTTGCCTCCTACCAGCCTGCCTCCACTGCGCAATCCCTGCTGAAGAAGAACCTTGAATGAATTCGACCCTACCTTTCCTTGACTACACAATAATCATAGGCATCTCCAATGTGTGTGTGGATGTATTGAATGCTCCACTATAGTCACAACAGATAGTCCATCTCACCCTTTCACCTATCTCTCCACTGGGTCTCCACTGGATTTGACATGCAAGTATTTAACTGTTGTATTTCTTCAGTTGCAAGTAAGACACTACTTGTGAATTAATTAACTAATTAATTCACTCATCTTTCACTAGTGTATGTTTAGTTACAACTATCACAACTGAGTTTAACTCACTGAACTGAGTTAAACTAAATAACAACTCACACAACTACTCTTCCAACTCTGTTACAACTTGCCACAATCAGTTATAACTAAGTTCTCCATGCATGACTCACCAACCACCCTAGGAATTGCATAATTCCTTTAGCCTATTGATGTGCCACATATTTTCACTAAAATAAAGTGCTCCAAGAGAATAAGTTACTATTTATTGTCTTATTATTATTAAGGGCTAATAATAATCGACATGCATTCTATTTTTAGATTTGCGATCTATAAATAGACTTCGCCCATCTTCTAAAAATAGAAATTCATCCAAAGATAGAATTTTCTCAACCATCTAGAATCAGCATCCTGCTAATTTTAGAATATGCTCACCATTCTAAAAATAGACATACACCTAAAAATATCCTGTGTGGGCCCCACCTAGTGAAGTTCTTATTTTTCACTAGGATCAAGGATGACGTTTTCAAATGCCACTTTCATTGTTTCTTGTTGCAAAATTCAACAGGTAACATACTCATACCAAGCTTGGTATTGTGCATTGGTCTCCCCAAATTGCGAGATAGTGTTAGGTTGGAAGTAGACCCTTGCCTCCAATACATCTCGGTACAATCTCTTGGAACCAGTCTTCACTTCTTCAATAAGGTGCAATTTTTTTTTTATCTAAATCATGCCAATGATGTAGGTATGCAAATTTTGTCTGTTGATATCCTTTTCCTCCTAGGTGGCCAGCTGATTCAACTTCTTCAAGTACTTATCAATATCTTGTTAGACTTGCTGTTTGCGTTTAGTCTCGGTGAGTGTACCAATTGATGGGATCCGGTGGGTTCTCACCTTGAAATCCAAACTATTGTATATTCATACATATGCTACCTGAATGCTTCTGACGAATGAGGTGAGCTTCTTGTTGTTATGGATTAGCATCCTAACTCTGGCTTTCTATAACTCTTCCTGTGACTTCATCTTCTTTACCAGTGTAAGCGACATAACCTTGTATCACATTATCTACTCATCCACGATGGTGATGGTAGTATTTATATTCTTTAGGATCCTGAAAAATATCTTATTTGTCATAGAAATTCATTCAAATGGACAACTACTTGATGTAAAGTTACCAACTCCCCATAAATATCTCGTATAGTGTCTTTGAGTGCAGATACTTCAGCAAGTATCGCTGCTCTTACCTCTTCGCAGTAAAGTTGCGTTGTTGGCTCGAGGGGTCCTGACCCAGGTTCAGAGGTGAAGGTTTTCCAACAAACCCCTATACTACTGGCCCTTTCAACAGTGACCTGCTTGCGTAGGTCAAAGTCTCACCCGAAGCAGTATGGGAGGGTGTTGGAACCAGGTTTCCACACCCTGAGAGAGAGAAGGTAATAACGCATGCCTTCAATTATCAGATCTACACAGAAGGTTGATTCGTAGGGTTCCAGATGTAACCAGACTATAGTTCTTATCAGATCTACTCCAGCGGGCTCACATCAATGTGTGTATCATCAAATATAACCATAAAACAACATAATCGCAGCCAATAGTGTCAACACAGATAGTTCGCGTTCATTAACAGAGATGTAACCAAAAAGGGCGACAACAGTCTTATCATAGTAATATAATAAATGCAAAGAATTTCATATCATAGAGATAAAATAGACAAGTTCGCAGCTTAACCAGATAATCATAGTTCACATCAATCATAACAGAATAGATCCAGTGAACAACATATGTTTCAGCAATACTTCACATATATTATGTATCAAAATATTCATACATTCCCAAAATACCACCTGCACACACAACCAGCAAGGTCCGCACACATCAGGACAGAGGATCTCCGTTCACACAACCAACAGGAGTCCTAACCCAAAACAACCCAACCCAAATCTAGCAATTCGTACTTTGCTTTAATCTCTATTCATTCTCTACCTATCAACTCAAAAAGGTTCAACTATTTATACTAATTTAGCCTACACATCCAATGGTCCGCAAACCGTGGTTTTCAGACTCTTGGTCTACCATTGATCTGCTTACAATGCATTAGGGGCTTTGACCCACCCCAAAACCCCTGCGTTAGACTAAATATAATAAAAAATATACAAAATGGACTATATTCACAGCTTTGTAGGAGACCCTATTCAAACAGTCCCCCAACACAATCTTGTGACTCGTCCCGAGTCATTGAGGTGGTGGGGTCTCCACCTGCGCCTGCACTGGTTTGACCACCCTGGCTACTAGGGAAGCACAATGTCACTCTTATCAGTATTCTGACTTCATCCTTGCTTCTTCCGTGTATCCCCCGGGTCATCCAATATTGTGGTTGCGTGATATAAGTCCCGCTGTGCTAGAGGATATATGAAGCCCACCCCCTGTCATATAGTCATTTGACCTGATATGGTTTAAGCCGACTGCCATTGACATACCTGGGCAGCAGATCATCGTGCAAGGTAGCTAGTTGAACAACCCTGCCTTCTGTGACTTCCTTGACCACATAGGGCCCAAGCCAGTGCTATCGGAATTTCCTTGGGTGTTTGGCAAACTGGCTATCATATAGTAGAACTAAGTCATCTACAATAAAGGTCTTTTGGAAAATATGTCGGTCATGCCATGCTTTTTCCTGTGCCTTCTAGACCTTATGATGGAAGTTAGCAATAAAATGGTCTTCGTCTAAGGTCACGAGCTGCACTAAACGTTCCTCCAGAATGGCTGGTTCGGCCATGTTTGTAAAGGCGGTGATGCACAGGCTGGGAGTGATATATTCCATGGGCATGATGGCCTCCTTGCCGTAGACCATTTGAAACAAATTTTTTCCTGTCAATTTTTTACAAGTGGTGCGGTAGGCCCAAAGAACATATGGGATATGGACGTCCCAATCATTGCGATTAGCATTACAGACCTTAGTTAGTGCGTTCTCCAAAACCTTGTTAAAAGCTTCAAAAGCTCCGTTCGCTTGAGGGTGGTATGGGGTAATATTTGCGTGGTGGATCCGGAATTCCTCCGTTAAGGCTTGTATTGTCTCATTAACAAAGTGCATACCTCTTTCGCTCATTAGGATCTTAGAACACCCGAACCTAGTCAGAATATGTTCGAAAATGAAATGCACAACGATCCCCGCGGTGCAATCTTTGAATGCTTATGCTTCGATCCACCATGTGATCCGGATTTATGCAGGAATGCAACAGAATACAAAAATAACCATAAACATAGAGATACAATGGAAATAAGTCTTAATTTCATTAATATCAAATCACAGAAATATGCTTACAAGCATGATGGAAATAAAATAGCTAGGGTGCTGGTAGCGAATCTCTGAGAAGATGTGGCGGCTACAGACCTCTGAACTGTGTTACAATGAGGCTTGAGGGCCTATTTATTATGGAGAAACAATGGAGAACTCTAAACGTCCAAAAACCTAACCCTAGGATATGAAGCACCAAAACTATGGGCCTCATTTGCATAAATTGGTGTTTCAACTTCCCGGGGACGTAACTTCGACATACTATCTTCGTTTGATGCACATGATACATCATTATAAATATCTATCCGAGGACTACAAATATCACTACGAATATATATTCTGGAAAAAAATCATATTTTCTAGAAAAACAATGCCCAAAAAATGTCATTTAGGGCCTCAAAATGGCTCTGGAAGTTCAGGACCCGAAAAACTGCTAAAAATAGTAAGTTGTGAAAAAATGAAAGAGAAAATGGTGGGGCCCCAAGTGGAATAGACATGTGGCCACCAATATCCACCTAGATGATTCCTCCCCCATTAGGAATAAATGGTCCACATTGCGTTGATTTCCTTCATGAGAAGAGGGAACTTCTGCTGAACTTGGTCCCTGGCGAACCACTTTCCTTGGTGCAGGAGTTGGCCAACTTTGACAACCCGATACAGTTGGATCTTCTGTTGGTGAGTGTTCTTGATTTGAATGTCCATGATATAGTCTGTGGTGGCTTGTTCCATGCATTCTGGGTTTAACTCTTTTGGTGTGAGTTCTTTTGCAATGTCAGAGGTGTCTAGTAGAGGTGGGAAGTAGGGACGAAGGAGGTCTACATTGAATACTAGCTGCAGACCAAGGAATGGTGGAATACTGAGCTCAGAGGCATTTTTCCCTATAGCCTTGGTGATGGTGTACGACCCATATCAGAGCGGGTGAAGCTTGCAGTGGGGTCTAGTGAGGAACTCCTTCTGCAAATGTAGCCACAATTTTTCGCCCACCTGGAAATTGTGTGGCACCCAATGTTGATCATGTCGTTTCTTGTAATTAGAATTGGCTCTGTCTAATATGTCATGAAATTATTGGTGGATGTGCTTAATGTGCTCGATGAATTTTTTTTCTTTGTTAGCTTCATACTAGACATGACCTGAATCAGCTTGAGTAGCCGCAAATGGCATGGCTATGTCAATGGGACATAGTGGCTGGAATCCCAAGCCCACCTGAAAGGGGCTATGGCCGGTTGAGCTGTGGAGAGCCCGATTATAACTGTGTTGTACATAGGAGAGGCTCTCATCCCATGTGTGTGGATGCTTTGAATTGTACATGCACAAAATATGTACAATCATCTTGTTGACGACCTCTATTTGGCCGTCAATTTGGGGATGGAAATCTGTGGACTTAGTGAGCTTGGTGTCCAACATTGACCAGAGGCTAGACCAAAATGTGTTGAGGAACCTGCTATCACGATCTGATATGATAGACTGTGGGATCCCAAAGTGGACCCACACTCGTTCAAAGAATAGTTTAGCAGTGGCTTTAGCTGTGATGTTCTTCTTGCAGGCCACCATAATGGCCATCTTTGAGAATCTCTCGACGACCACGAAAACATAGTCATTTGCATGCTTTGTAGAAGGAAGGCCTAACATGTAATCCATGGAGATGGATTCCCAAGGTCAACTAGGGGTAGGTAGTGGAGTATAGATCCCTTGCTTCTTGATGGTTAGTTTGGCAATGGTGCAAGCAGTGCAGGATCTTATGTACTTCCTGACATCCTATCGAAGGTTCGGCCAATAGAAATACTTCTGCAGTACTGCCACTATTTTCTTGACCCCAAAATGCCCAGCGACTTGACTGTAGTGCGCTTCCCATATCATCTTGGCATGCTCGCTTGAAGGAACACAAAGGTGTCCCAGGTGACATAACAGTGCATCTTGGAGGTGAAAATTTGGAACTTGCATACCCCCCAAGAGTGCCTTGTATGTGTAGCTGAATTCTGGATCGCTCTTGTAGAGAAGAAGCCAATCAAAAGTCTCATGCCCAGGAGAGTTGAGAACGATGGTTATGGCCACGATTGGTGGTCGACTGAGGCAGTCTGCAACATTATTGGTGCTACCCTTCTTGTACTTGATGTTCACATGAAATTGTTGTAGATATGTGGACCACTTATGATGGCGATCATTTTGCAACTTCCCTTGTGTCTGTATGAACTGTAGGGGTTGGTGGTTTGTGTGGATGATTGTCTCCTACCCCAAAATGTAATGCTTCCATTTTAGACAAGCTTGCACAATGGAATACATTTCTTTGTCATAAGTGGGATACATTTGAATTGTGTCGGACAATATCTCATTGTGATATGCCATTGGATGCCCCTATTGAGTAAGAAATTCCCCAATAGCATAGTCAGAGGCATCTGTCTCAATCTCAAATGGTTGTTGCAAGTCTGGTAATGTGAGCACTGGGGCAGAACAAAGGTGATGTTTCAATTCTATGAATGCCTTCTGTTGAGATTCTGACCAAAAGAATTTTTCTTTCACTCCTCCCTTTGTGACTTGACTCAAGGGCCAAGTGATATGAGAGAATCCCAACATGAACCTGTGATAGAAATTAGAAAGACCCAGAAAGCTATGAAGCTCTATTAGGGTGGTTGGGGTTGGCCAATCCCGAATGACTTGGATCTTGGCTGGATCCACATGCACCTCCCTTTCATCAATAATGTATCCCAGATATTGAACCTGGGTCATGCCAAAAGTTCACTTCTCCAAATTAGCACACAACCTGTGTTGCTGCAGTGTTTGGAGGACTTCTCGGATGTGGTGGAGGTGCTCTTCCCAAGTCTAGATGAAGATCATAATTTCATCCAAGTATACCACTACAAATGAGTTAGTCAATGGATGAAATATGTCATCCATCAACCTCATGAAGGTTGCGGGATAATTTTTCAACCCGAAAGGCATGACGAGCCATTCGAAAAGGCCCTCCTTGGCTTTGAAGGCAGTCTTCCACACATCAGAGGGTTCGATTGGTACTTGGTGATACCCAAACTTCAAGTCGATATTGATGAAATATCTTGCCCCTTTGAGTTGGTCCAGAAGGTCATCAATCTGTGGGATCGGGTACCTATTCTGGACAGTGATCTTGTTTAGCGCCCGATAGTCAATACAGAGTCTCCAAGTCCCATCCTTCTTCTCTACCAACATGATCGGGCTCCCACAGGGCGATGAACTTGGTCGGATGTGACCTTTCTACAGCAGCTCCTAAATCTACATCTTGATTTCATTATTCTCCAGAACAGAGCACCTATAGATTGGTCCATTGGGTAGCGGCGCACCTGGGGTTAGGTCAATGGGGTGCTTGACCTGACAATGTAGTCGCACCCCTGTGGGTGAGGTGAAGATGTCCTTGTACTCTTCCACAACCTTGTCTATTTGTTGTTGTCGTGTAGAGGAGCCATGTATGGAGGTCATGGCCACAATATTCTTCTTGCCCTCGGGGCGGATCATCAGGAAAAAAAATTTCATGGTTTGGGAAATGAGCTTACTGCATTGTTTTGCAGTAACCAAAGAGATAGTGGGAAGTGGTGGTACCTCTGGTATCCTAAACAACTTATTTCCCAAAGTAACAATAACAACACGATGCTAGGACTCATACATAGCATGTCAATTCCACAAGTATGGTTGGCCTAATAATACATCAGAAACATCAATAGGAGAAATGTCACACAATACCTCATCCGTGAAGGGCTTGATGCTATAGGGAAGGCGACACTGCTGGCTGATGCGGAGATCCCGTCCTTGGTGAAGCCACCCGATGGTGTATGGTTGTGGGTGCGCTGTGATCGGCAAGCCCAACTGCTTCATGAAATCTGCTGAAATTAGGTTCTTTTGGC
This sequence comes from Pinus albicaulis, assembly GCA_034641835.2. Classification (NCBI taxonomy): domain Eukaryota; kingdom Viridiplantae; phylum Streptophyta; class Pinopsida; order Pinales; family Pinaceae; genus Pinus; species Pinus albicaulis. The sequence continues at coordinate 1,575,610,148 of CM076581.1, forward strand.
TCCCATTGTCAACAATGAACCGTAGTGGGGAACCCTTTACCCACATCTGGGAGTGGAAGAGATGCTCTGCCTCCTATGGATCTTCTGGTTTCTCCTTTTGGATCTTTGTAGTGGCAACAATGGCATTGGGCTCCACATAAATAATTTGCTTCCCTTTTTCATTCCCCTTGTTAGGCTCTAATTTAGAGTCGGAGCATGCATCTGATTTAGAAGCCCTCATCTCGACCACCAGCGACTGCTTGGCCTGACACTCACTTGTGTTGTGAGTGGAGCTCTTATGGAAATCACACCACTATCCCATGTCCTTCTTTGGCTTCGCAGTGTTTTTCTTTACTTGTGGCTTTGGCAGGTTTTCTTGGGCTGCCATGCCTTGGCTTTGTCCTTTGTTCTATAGTTTGGGGGAACCTTTCCCTTGCTTTTGATTCGCAAATCCAAAGTCTCACTTCTTCTGTTTGAATTTTTGCTCAAACTTGGCAGCATACCAATATGCCATACCAAGCAAGGAGATGTCGAGGAACTCCATTTCCTCCTGAATGTATCTATGCAGACAACTACGATACTTTAGCAACAAATTTTTCTCTGAATCTTTGATACCCAACTTTGTGCACAGGGCATGGAACAGATTTGTTAGCTCATGCACATCTTGATCCCTTTGTTGCCACAGTGTGGTCCATTGTATGTAGTTGTCCTCATAGCTCCCCACGAGATAGTATTGTTCCTTGATGGCATCTCGAAAAGAATTACAAGTGGGTATGGCTGAGAATAGAGAGGGTTTTGTCTCTTCCTCACCAATCCTTGACATAGGGGGTAGCTTTGAGGAGTGCAAAAATAATCTTCTCCCGGTCGGAAAAGTCATGAACCGAGAAATATCCTTCTAATAGATTCAACCATCTATCTATGTCATCTGCATCTATTTTACCCTCAAATATGTGAATGTAAAAGTTTACTTGTACCTTAAAGGGAGTCGCACCTCCAGAGTGGCTACTGGATGCAAATGTGCCGCCGATGGGCAGTCGTTGAAGGATCTGGGCAAAGTTATCCATCATCGCGTTCATTTGTTTTTCAAGGGCCTCCTCGAGCAATATTTTGATAGGATCTCCTAATCCCTCATCTTTCTTTTCGTCCCCCATGGGCGTCCGTCAGGGCTTGCGAGGCTGATCTTGCAAAGGTTCCACTAGATCGAGCCCTAACTCCTTATACCCCGACCTCGTTGGGGACATGCAAAGAAGGATTGAGAAAAAGCAGACCGCTCTGATACCACTGATATGGATTTAAGAAGGAATGCAAAAAAATACAAAAATAACCATAAACATAGAGATACAATGGAAATAAGGCTTCATTTCATTAATATCAAATCACATAAATATGCTTACAAACATGATGGAAATAAAATAGCTAGGGTGCTGGTAGCAAATCTCTGAGAAGAGTTGTGGCGGCTACAGACCTCTGAACTATGTTACAATGAGGCTTGAGGGCCTATTTATTATGGAGAAACAATGAATAGCTCTAAACATCCAAAAACCTAACCCTAGGAGATGAAGCGCCAAAACTATGGGCCCCGTTTGGGTAAATTGGTGTTTCAACTTCTTGGGGACGTAACTTTGACATACTATCTTCGTTTGACAGACATGATACATCGTTAGAAATATATATCAAAGGACTACAACTTTCACTATGAATATTGAGTCTGAAATGGAATCATATTCGCTGGATAAACTATGCCCAAAAAACACCGTTTAGGGCTTCAAAACGGCTCTGGAAGTTCAGGACCCGAAAAACTGCTAAAAATAGTAAGTTGTGAAAAACTGAAAGAGACAATGGTGGGGCCCCAATTGGAATAGGCAGGTGGCCACCAATATCCACCTGGATCACCGAGTTACGTAGTCGGTAGTAGTTATAATGTAGCGCGCACCTGTCTTCTTTCTAGGAGGGTTGATAGGGCCGACAAAATCGATAGCCCACTTGTCAAAAGCTTGGAGCATTACTTGTGGTTACAGAGGCATTTCATCTCTCTGGGATGGATGTCCTATTCGTTGACAGGTATCGTAGGCTCTAAAATAGTCATGCGAGTCAGTATGCAAGGTGGGCCACCACAACCCAGCCCGTAAGACCTTTTGCGCCGTTGCTTTTCCTGCGTAATGACCCCCTACGACCCCGTCATGGGCTTCTGCCAGGATGTCATGTCATTCATGTTTTAAGAAATACCTGCATAGCACTTCATCCACACCCATTTTATATAGATGTCCTACAATGAGGGTAAAGTCTATAGCATGAGCTACCAACTCTTTCTTCTCCTACACAGAATACCCTCCAAGTGCCATGCCCGTAGACAAAAACTGGATGATGTTGGCGAAGTGTGCGTCTACTACTTTAATAGTAAATAGTTGCACATCTGGCAGTCCTTCCTCTAGGTTAGTCAGGTTCTCACCATACTTGGTTCGAGACAGGTGATACGGCCTAGCATTTAGCCTTCCTGGCTTGACAATGATCTCCAAGTCATACTCCTGGAATAATAGAAGACATCGGCATATTTTCCCCCCCAACATAGGCTTATTCACCAGTTACTTCTAATCCGAGTGATCTGTAAACATTTTGAAGTGACCCCCTAATAGATAGTGCCAATAATTCTGTAGTGCATAAACCATGGCCAATCCTTCCCGTTTCGTAGTAGCATAATTGTGTTCTGCGCTAGAGAGTTTTCGGCTGGCGAATGCGACCGGGTGATTAATGTCCCCGTCTCCAGGCTATGTAAGGACTGCTCCGAGGGTGATTCCGGATGCATCAACATGAAAGTGAAAGACCTCTGTCCAATCCAAAAAAAATAGGATAGGCGCAGAGACCATCTTTTCCTTGAGTAGTTCAAAGATTTTTGACACTCATCGTCCCAAAAAAATGAAACATCCTTCTTAAACAATTTTTCTAGAGGTGCTGTAATCAATGCATATCCCTGAATGAATTTCTGGTAGTATCCCGTGTGTCCCAGGATCGAATGCAACTATTTTTTGGTAGTTGCACTGCCAGGTTGATAATAACTGCCACCTTTGCCAGGTCAACCATCAGCCCGTGTCGACATATGATATGTCCCAGAAGGATTCCAAACGGTACGTAGAAGATACATTTCTTAATATTCAGAGAGATTTGGTGCTTTCTACAGGCATCCAACATCAAGCGTAGGTTCAACATATGTGTCCTTACCAAGCCAAAGACCATCCAATCATCAAAATATACTTCTAGGAATTTGTGGATGAACTCCTTAAATAATGCAACTACGACTCGTGAGAAGATAGCAGGGGTGTTCTTGAGTCCAAATGGCATGACCGTACACTGGAAGGAACCCCATTCTGTGGCAAGTGTGGTTTTGCTGCGATACTTCGATGCGATTATGATCTGATGGTATCCGGAGAAACCGTCAGTGAATGAGTATGCTTCCTTGCCACCTAGGCTATCTAGTATTTCATCTAAGAACGATGTCGAGAAGGGATTGTGTACTCATGCGTCATTCAACTTGCACAAGTCCACACAAATTCAAATTTCCCCCTTAGTCTTCTTCTCCAGAACCACCATCAGGCTTACCCAATCTGATTGTTCGACCGGTTCAATAATGCCTACGGCGAGCATTTTATCAAGTTCTTCTTTTACCTTTTGCTTATACTTAGGGTTCAATAGATAAGGGTAATGTTTTACTGGGCGTGCATTGGGATTTAGTGTGATGTGCATGACCCCTAGCTCCCCTGTGATCCCCTTGAGTTTTGAGAACATCGTGGGGAATAAGTCCTAATATTCTGTGAGCAGTTCAACTACTTTGCTGACAATGTCATCATCCCAATAGTCCCTGATATTAGCCAATTTGGTTTGCTCTACTGTGCCAATGTTAAATTCCAGCAACTTCAAAGGTTTCATTACATCCATAGTTTGTAGTGGGGTTCTGGCAACGACGTGTTCCCCCTCTAATTCTGGGATAGAGGGATTGCGCAGATCTTCATCTTTCTCTTCTATAGTAATATTATGACAGTTGGCGATGTCGTGCATCTGTGCTTCCCACGTTGGTGCCCCGAAAGCTATTTGGGGGCTGGGTTGCCTAAACACAAAGGTGTCTATGTCCTACAGAGCTTCATCAAGCGCATCCGAGCCTCCTATTAGGTTGAATGTCCCTATGAATTCAACTTTCAAAGTTTCCTAGTGGTGGGTTCACCTGTGCAGCTTCGCATCCAAATACCATGCCGCTCGAATGGGTCCTAGTGCAAGAATAAATAAGTGAACCCATTCTTTTGTAGTCCGATCACCCCACTTGTCCATCCATGAGACCAAATATTCTCATGGATCCTCAGGGCCCAGGAAATTCGTGATACACACATCATCTGGTCGTTTGAATCGTAGGGTCATCATATCCTGACATTCCTCCCATGCCTGGAACGCCCCCTTATGCGTGCCCCACCATCTGGAAAGTGTTGTGCATAGAGCCAAATTGAGGGCCCATAGCCTTCATCCCTTGGGAACCTTGGCCTCGAATACCTGTAAAAAGTCCTTTAAAATTACAGACCCATCAATGTGGGGCAGGTCCCTTATCTCTGAGAATATACATCAGAATTCCTTCAAAATTTTAGGGCATCGCAACGAAGACATGTCGTGCAACCGATTTTTACAATTTTCTATTTCTCCATCAGATTTAGAGAAACAGTCACTAGCCTTTTCCCAATATAGCATGCCATCAGCTGTAGGGTTGATCCAATATTCATCCTGCATAGTTAACTTGTAGATTTGGTCTACCTCCTCGTCGATATGCACTGGCTTTGTATATCTTTCCCCCTCTACGGGGTCCAAAGGGACTATCACTCGTACCCCTCCGTTCTCAAATACCATGCTTCTCTTCTTCAAGTTGATAATACCACCCATGTCAATGGCCCAGTCCAACCCTAGGAGCACAGGGTAAGGGTCCACATCTTCCACAATCTGAATGACTTCAAATTCAGCCCGAACGTTAACACCTGCGATATCCACTATGACCTATGATAACCGTCCTAAGGGTATGATCTTCTGCTGATTGGCCATGTGCAGCTGGATAGTGAACCATTCTAACTTAGGTTCTCCCATGTGCTACCATGTTTTCTTGGGCAGTATGTTTGCATCTGATCCTAGATCTAGAATAACTCGCTTCATGTCAAAATCAGAAATTTGTGTTGCAAGCCGCATTTCCCTACCAGTGCGTTTATTGTACTTGTACAATGTGTTTACATCCTTAACTTCCCGGGGCAGTTTGGTATTCTCTACACAACTATCCAATAGTGCCTGGAGGTTCTCAACGGCCTGCTGGTGGTGCAGTAGTTTCATGCATGCTTGTAAAAATGATCAGACCCCTTCTCCTTCTTTGGCGGCCGTAGGAACCTACGAAGTAGATGCTTCTATGAAGTCCTTCCGAGTTGCGATAAAGGTCTCCCTTTCATTTTTTAGGTCCAAGCCTTCTAATTGGATGCTCACTTTCCTAATCAGGGGCTCAACTACAACTTTTTCTTCCACACCCCTGGTGGCTAGGCCACTACGGGTTATGATATCAATACCTGGTCCCTTGTTTTGAGCCTCTGTTGTAACTCTTTGCACATTCTGTGTAGGTGTCTACTGTTTCTCCAGCACCTTAGCTATCAAAATCGCGCAGTCCTCGATCACATGATCCAACTGCCTACAATATCTGTAGGATTTCCTTGTAGGGTTCAGACAGTCCCTTGCAAAGTAACCTATCTCTCCGCAGTTATAAAAAATTAGTTGGCCTCTTTCTCTACCCGTGCTTCTGCCTCAGCCCCCTCCCCTACCTCTAACGGGGGAGCCCCCAATTCCAGAAGGGGTCCTTGGTGACTAAGGATTTGTCTGTACCCTATAGAGGTTTCCTTGGTCTATCATCAGATCATAAGTACGACAGTTCTGCTCATCATGCCCCACAGACCTACCAAACCTGCACCATTGTTGCTTAAAATCCGGAATACAAGCGGCAAGGTGAGGGCAGTGGTTGGTGTCATGTAATCCTGCAACATGACAGTCATCACACCATAGTTCCAGCCTACTTGGTCCCACAACTTCTCTAGGGCGCAACAGGCTAGGTTCTCCCTCCTTCATATAGTCTGCTAATAGCAGACAATTTTCCTTGGTGTGGCAATTCACCCTGCATTGTATGCACCACCTGTCAGAGCTAGCCTTCGCTCCTCGTTCCTTTCACAGGTTCTTGATCTCCATATGCATTGCTTCTAGTTGGCCTTATATATGTTGGACACCCAACTGGGTTTCATCTCGTGGCGCAGCCTGTAGCTTCATTGCTATCTCCAAGGCCTTCTCCTATGACTAAATGTCTTAGTGGCCCATCGATATGCGTAGGTGGGTCAGCAAAATAGCAATGAACCACTCCGCATGCTGCCTATCATCATACTGGAATCCTCCCTCTCTGATTACTTTTTTCAATCGCTGATCAAATTCCCATATAGACTCAAATGGACCTTGTTTGAAATATTTCAGGTTGTTTACTACCTGGGAGTAGGCCTTAGGCTTCTTGAACTATTGCTTCAAGGAATTATTAATGTCCTAAATGCTCACTTTCGCATGCTAGTCTATGTATCCCATGTACCAGTCCAGGGCCCTTCCTTCAAAATCAAGAGATAGTTGCGCTCTTTTCACATCATCACTCAGTACATTCTACGCAGTCCATACAAACCCTGCGACAAACCAGAATCAATCCATATCTTCGTCCCCCAAACCCTTGAAGGTGGGTAAATTCATTGGTGAAGTCATATTGTCTTCCAGTGGTGGCAGAGGTGAGTTCTTTCCCCTGCGCGGACTCGAAGATGGTGTTGATGGAGGGCTATGCACAAAAAAGTTAGTCACTAGACTGTAGATAGAATGATCTCCCTCTTGATTAGTTCTGTAGTACTTACCACTGCATGTTGTACCCTCACTTTGATCGGAGCTCATTCACTTGGTATGGCTACATAGGATACTCTTTTTGCACAATAAGATCTTAATCAATAACGGTAAAGTTTTTAGAAACTTACCTCGAAAACCCTTGAAGAACCTCCGCTTTGCTTTTGAGTAGGAAAAAAATTGATCGATTGCAAATTCAGTCACAAATCCTCCTATCACACTATCCACCCAATGATCCACCATGCAAGTAATGGTATTATCAGTCTTCTCCAACTGTCGGATTAGTTCTGGAGTCCACTATGTGAAGTTCGTCTTTCCGATACTTCTGAAAATCGACCAGTCTTGCAAGCCACTCCTGCATCTCGACTGCAAAATTTATGAAGAAAATATTGTAGATTTCCAAGAAAATGTACATATATTTCCACTCCTCTGTGGTTAAGTTTTCACTGTGATTTTCTTTTACAATGAACTCCTAAACTTTCTTTTTAAGCCATTTTTCAATTTCTTTCTTTTCAAGCTTCCAATACGGTCTTGGCATTACCAAATATCTCCTTCAAAATGCTCCTATTACCAGCAACAGAACCATTTGTTGGCTCGAGGGGTCCTGACCCAGGTTCAGAGGTGAAGGTTTACCAACAAACCCCTATACTACTGGCCCTTTTGGCAGTGACCTGCTTGTGTAGGTCAAAGTCTCACCCGAAGCAGTATGGGAGGGTACTAGAACTAGGTTTCCGCACCCTAAGAGAGAGAAGGTAATAACACAGACCTGCAATTATTAGATCTACACAGAAGGGTGATTCGTAGGGTTCCAAATGTAACCAGACTATAATTATTATCAGATCTGCTCTAGCGAGCTTGCATCCACGTGCGTATCATCAATTATAACCATAAAATAGCATAATCACAGCCAATAGTGTCAACACAGATAGTTTGCGTTCATTAATAGAGATGTAATCAACAAGTGCAACAACAGTCTTATCATAGTAATATACTAAATGCAAAGACTTTCATATCATAGAGATAAAACAGGCAAGTTCATAACTTAATCAGATAATCATAGTTCGCATCAATCATAACAGAATAGATCCAGTCAACAACATATGTTTCAGCAATACTTCGCATATATTATGTATCAAAATCTTCATACATTCCCCAAATACCACATGCGCACATAGCCAGTAGGATCCACACACAGCAGGACAGAGGATCTCCATGCACATAGCCAACAGGAATCCTAACCCAAAACAACCCAACCCAGATCTAGAAATTCGTACTTTTCTTTAATCTCTATTCATTCTCTACCTATCGACTCAAAAAGGTTGAACTATTTATATTTCTTTAGCCTAAGCACCCAATGGTTTGCAAAACATGGTTTGCAGACTCTTGGTCTACCCCTGACTTGCTTACAATGCATTAGGATCTTTGACCTGTCCCAAAACCCCAGCGTTAGACTAAATATAATAAAAAATATACAAAATGGACCAGATTCACAGCTTTGTAGGAGAGCCTGTTCCAACTTGCGCGGAAGGTGCGTTCTATGATTTTACCTGGAGTTGTTCATTCTCTTGCCAGAATTCCTATATGTTCTGTGTCAACTCCTTGTTTTCAGCCAGCAAGCACTAGGTGTTAGATCTAGATGCTTCTGCGAAGGCCCAAATAGCGTCGACAATGGCATTTGGATTCCTATTGGTGTCTACCATGATCACCCTCTCTCTCATGAATTCAGGTGATGAATGATCATCCAGGAAGTGATTTCTTCACCCTTGTACAATCTTCTTCTATAGTTCATCGCATGATAGATTGTACACATCCATGAATATATCATCATCAAGGGGGACTACCTCCCCTTCCTTGTTCAGGGCTTGCTCTGCGACTAAAGGTGGTGGAGTCAGAAAGGTGGCCTGAGGTTCAATGGGAATCATGTTCACATCTTCATTTTGTGGCTCAGGTCCCACTTCCATGTCCATGAGTTCAATCAACTATTCAATATCTTGAGAAAAATATCGTTACTAAATTTGTTTGCTTACTCCTTTTGTTGCGGACTGATACTCTATTTGTTATTAAACCTATATAGGTCCCGTCTCTACTACCATGGAACCTTTCCTTTCTTCCTCTTCTTGCTTTTGTCTCTCCTCTTGTTCTCTTCTTCTAAGATCCTGCTCATCCTTCAACTCCTTTTCTTCTCTATGTGCTCTTTGCACTGTTTCTTCTAATGATTGATTCTCTCTCTTTCTCTGCTCTTCTCTCTGCTTCCTTTGTCCCTTATTTGATTTTATTTCCAAAGCTACTTTCTAATTGAGAGGGTATTCTTTCCTTTTCCAACTTTGTTCCTCTTATGTATTTTCTGCTACCTTCCTCTTTCCTTTGTCCTGCATTAGATCTCTGCCTGCTACTGGTGCTTATTTTGGAATTGCTACCATTTTTGGAACAACTTGAGAAGTCCCATTTATACTAATAAGCTCATGAGTTCAGGAGGATTTATAATAGTTCTTCCATGGTTCCCCCCCGACCACTGATATATCACGCTGACCCAATTGAAGTAAAATCTCACACAATGTTCTTTACAAATTCCCCCCAGATCCTACAGATTGTAACTCTTTGTTCCGAACTCAAATATGACGATGGATTTCCCTTTGGTATCTAGGATCTTTAGATTCTTAGTATCGTATAATTAAACCTGCAAAGGAATATTTTTCCATGGTTCCTTCTTCATTCTATGTAGTGTTGCTGATAACCCTATCGAGATATGATAAGATACCTCTTGGATGACAAGTTTATTGGTGGCATATCTTGGCAAAATATGTGGCAGATTCTTCTCGACAAATACTCTTATAAATGTGCCATATGATAAGGTGAAACAATCAACAATATCTGATATCACCTCCATATATTCTCGTGACATGCAAGGTGGGTCCTCGTGAAAGATGATATTGTAAAGAGGGATGATGAAGTGATTAGTAAGATTCTCCATGTCTCTGTGATGACTGAAATCTGACAGTAGATTGCAATAGATATGTATGGCATTCTCTCTCGGTTTCCATGTCCAGTTCATGCTAGGGAACCGATTTTGTGCATATATTGCATCCAGTAAGTATGCATACATGTAGAAGCGTGCTTTCTTGCCCTTGGGTGGATTGCAAGCTTTTGTCACATGGGCTCTCAAATGATGAGCCAATAGATCTGACCAATTGAGAAACTTCCCCTCATCTACTACTTGGTTCAACAAGATATCCCAGCCTTCAGGAAAGGTTTATGTGTCTGGTTGGCCATATATTCTGCAGGCTAGTATGACCCAAAGCTGATAGGATTTCCTGAGTGATTTTGTCTTCTACATAGGGTGGGTGTTTGTTTAAACTTCACTGACTCCTTCACCCAAACATTGATGATATCTCTTGTGTTAATCTAGCTGTGAGTGGCATAGAATAGTGAATCCATGTTATTCACTGGCTTAGGAAGATAATACATCTACTTGAAATCTGCTACTAGGAATGTAGCAAGATTTTGCCTACTAGTGTTCCTCAATGTCATGGTTTCTACATTTGTTTTTGAGACAACCTAGCTGATCACATTCACACATGTGAAGGCTAGATACCTGCATGCAAAATTGTAAAGATTTGACTGCATGATGCTGAGATACACTTTCTAGTCCTCTAAGTCTACCTGAAAGTCCTTTGTGAAATCATCTTTGATCTGCTACCATATCAGTTTTGATCCCTTCTCTATGAAAAAATTATTATCTAAGTAAATTGGAAAGTTAACCTGAAATTGCTCAACTGCTTCCCCAGTACTTCTTTCAACGGTTTCCTTTGAGGTAGCTCTATTGGATTCCATTATGAAAGTTACTATAGGAGATATTCTTAACACTTCTCTACCTATGGGATAGAAAAGACACTAACTGTTTCATCTAAATTTTCAATAATATTTTGCTCTGTGATCTTGTGTCCAAATTAGATCACCAAACAGAGAAAACAAGGCCAATAGAACAATAAGAAGGTTTTTATCCCAAATGATTAATCATGCATAAAAAATTGGTTCTACACAATAAGGAAATGATATCACACCTGGTATTATCGTAGATTAGAGAAGGGTATTGAGTTTGATGCAGATCTTGCACTCCACTTGAGCGATCCACCACATCCATACCTAATCTATATACCTACACAGAATCACAAAAAAACAACAACAATTGATATTCCTTGGAAGATTGTTAGATCAAAAGCAATAGAATCAACCATATAACATGTTGAAAAAAAATTCATATAGGGAAGGAAGAAGTTTTTCCATTAATCATGAAAAACATATTACAATCCGTATACCTTCACCTCAAAGCTTCCTCTCTAAAATATGTCAGAGTTTCCCCACTATATCCCAGAAATGAGCATGAAGAGAAACATACAAGTGGCAAGGACTTGACAAGCTCTCTCACAAATGGAAATATAACAACATAGACTCAAGATGACTCTTGAAAACTACCTGTTTCTCCAAAACTACCTGGCTCTGCAAAACTCCTATGGATTTTCCAACTCTCTCAAATGGTCCAGTATAAATAAGAATAAGAAAGGTACCGAGAGGATGTATGTAGATTCCTAGGACAACGAGAAGTCCTAGAAACTTCTAACTGATTTGTCCTGGCCAAATCCAATAAGTGACAAATTGAACTAATCTCCTAGGGACTAAGGCACTCTATAAGTCATGCCTAGACACAGGCACAAAAATGGCTAAGAAAGTCCTTGGATGCTCCCATAAGGAAGGGATGGGAGCATATGGGGGGCTTTGGATGATCCCATATGCTGCCATGCATGCGTCCAAGGGAAAACTAGATAAAAAGAGGTCCCAAGTCTAGAAAAATTCAAACAACCATGAGGAATATGGGTCATTGATCTAGGAGGGTAAAATAGGCTAATAACTAATTCCCGCAAATGTATGAGGGGAGAAGAGAAGATGATGGCTGGAATATGTTATGATAAATATGAGAGATCAAAACAAGAATGAGGAAACAAAACCAAAGATGCAGATAAGAAGACTTTAGAGATGAAGTCTCATGTGTGCTGATAACATCCTTGAGACAGACATACCCATGCTCGGTCATAAAGAAATACTAAACATGGTTTTTAAAAAAGAGACTGCGGATCCATGACATGAAATGATATAAATGGCCATGAAGACATACACAGTGTATCCATGTGACTAAACAAATAGAGCATAGCCCCTAACAAATACAATCATGGATCTATGTCACAGTATACATCAGTAGGATTATAGGCACATTCCAAACAAAGAAGTGTCTCAAGATAGTCCTCAAAGTACAGAAATGATACATAAATCAAACACAGTCTGGGAAGGATACCATATAAGAGTGATATGTCCCTAACCAAGGGTCTTCGACATAACCCTGATGGTACAAATATACATCATGCAAATATATGAGCTTATGTCGAGCATGGTAAAAACCGTCTGATTACTAGCCAATGAGGTAAACTAGTAACATATGCTAGGAAATAAACCAATGAGGAAAATGGATCCCAAGATACCTAGTATGTTCCACTAAGTGTGGATAGATTAGTTGGAGTCGAACACTAGTGAACTAAACCATTCAAGAGCCAGTGATGTAAACCAACTGTCGAATTATGAGGAAGCCTGCCATTGAGGCCTGTAAGCTCCAAGGTACTACCAGTTCCTATATAATGCTCCTAGATAATGAGCTGAAGTCGATAGGAGATGATACATAGAAGGAATGCCTTGATGTATTCCCCATAAATCGACATGGAACAAACTAGGATGATTTGATGTATGGATGAAGTCATGAAGAAATGAAGTAAAACTGACATAGGGGTGGCTGAATAAAAAAGGGTCAAAAAGCTACTACAAATGGCTGACACAAGCTGATACTTCCCTTGAACATATAACGACATGACTCAAGAGTGCCTTGGCAGCATGACTATTGAGAACCATGTGATATCATGCAACGACACAGGAGGCATCTAGTCATGCTCCATATGACTAGAAGAGTAACCAGCCAGAGGAGTATAAAGACTCATATGTATGGTATGGCTCCTAGGTAAGCTAAAACCCAACTGTGACATAATGAAGCATACATGTTCCATATTCAAGGGTGACACAACTAATGCTTCCAATTTGACGACTAATGGAAATAAATTTTCCCTTCCTTCTCTTTTGATAAGTTCCTTTTTCATAAATTTGTCCTAAAATCCCGAAAAAGAGATAAAATTATATAAGGGGGAACCTCATAGCCACAATATACTAGGGTATTCCTTTTTCATAACTAGTCTATCCTAGTCTGGAAAAGGGTTAAACTTATATTGGGTAGATGAAACTTCAAGTACTTTAACGAGAGTGAAGTATACAAGTTCACTCGACAATATTTTCTAATTTAAGGAGTCTAAAAAATAGCTTAAAGAAAAATCCTCCTGGAGGAACTAGTGGTATAGAGGGTAGAAACAGGTTCGGGTAATGTTGAAACTGCTCATAACATAAGGTGGATAAGAGGGGGGTTAATAGGACCACTCAATACATCAGTTCCTCCAAGAAAGGGTAAACGCCAAGTGAATGTTGATGGTAGGCCAAGAATTTGATGATGATGGAAAAAAGAAATCAAGGCTCAATGTGCTAAAATAGGATGATAAAAGTGGCAATCAAAAGGGATAAAATGGTGGAATCCTCCTGGGGTATAGCCATAAAAGAGATGAAGAAGAGGATATGAGGCTTAGATTCTAAGTCATGGCGAGCCAGAAGGAGGAATTCCAAAAAAGGAGTAAAAAATGACTGCATGGACACCGACTTGGAAAAAAGGTGCTAACTAAGATATCCACGAGTAGGTAAGCTCTATGGCCAAGCTATCACAAGCATACATGGAGTAACGGAGGTTGCCACTTGATGGGACAGACCTAAGGCATAAAAATGGAACTTATGGTCAAAATGAAGTACCAGCAAAAATGACCTACCCCTATATGCCAGTAGGATCATACCTCAGGTCCATTGTTGTAAATGGGATCTTCCAAAAATAGGCTCAAAATTTCACTCCCCAAACCTCCTGCAAAAATTAAACTAGAAAAATAATTATAAAGCCAAAAAACCCTCCAAGCCAAAAAATTAAAAATGGAATATTCCAAAAGATGCCAAAATGTTTTATAAAAGAAACTCATACCTCCTTATTTGATCATTGTGAGCTTTAGAATAAAGAAGGAGAGAGCTTCCAAGGGTTTGAGAGCAAGGGCAAGGAGGAGCAAGAGGAGCCATCTTCAACCAAGTAAGTAGAAATCTGTCCCTCTCTGTCAAATTATACACAGGTTTTCTCGAACATTGTCAATTTTTAGACGAGTTTGATTTTTATTGGAGAAAATATCTTGTACATACGCTTATAAGGGAGAAAATTCATTTGCGATAACCCGAACACACACATGCTATGGTCATGGTTGGATCTGAGGATGAAATTTCCCTGTTGCAAGGGAGTGTCTAGGGTAAAAATATGCATTTTTTATGTTGGGTATGTGTTATATTCTTTCCATGACTAAGCACGTGCGGGAGGGTAAGAGGGGGGGCGATATCTCCCCCTGTCAGGGTCTGGGGCAGCGCCCCGACGAAAATTTTTGGTCCTTAATTTCCGGTGGGTAGTCCGCACCCATGGTTTTGTGCTTGGTTTTGCACATGGTTTTGGGGTACAATGGTTTTCGGCCCCTGGTATTTTTGTAGATCCGGTCAAGGGAACTACAGTTATGTTCTAATCCAGGGTTAATGGATTGGGGTTTATGTATGCTTTGGCATGTATATATATGTGTTGTGACACTAAAAGGAATATAATGAAAAATCAAGCTGGTCGTCCCGATTTGGGATCCAGGGGAAAATCTCTGTGTTTATCTCTTTTATGTTTTATGCTCTCTCTATTTTTTATTTTCTGTTGTAAGATTCATATGTAGATAATTTCTATTGAGGGTTAAAACCTACATTTGGAATCAGATTTGTTTTGGCTTCAAGGGGACGCCTTTGCTGCTAAAGGTTTTTTGCTCAGGCCCGAGGTAGACCCTGTTGAGTGGGAGATCTGCGGGATTGATTCTTGCGGTGAAAGAAGATGGCGAGCGGCGGGAAGATAGAGATCGAGAAATTTAATGCTCAGAGTTTTGAGTTGTGGAAGCTCAAGATGGAGGATCTGCTGGTGGATAAAGATCAGTGGATCGCGGTAGATCCAGGTACTAAAACAACGACAATGTCAGATGAAGACTGGAAGAAACTAGATCGAAAGGCTAAGAGCACAATACGATTTTGTGTCTTATATTTAGTATTGTTGAATGTATCTGGGGAAGCTATGGCGAATAATTTGTGGGAAAAACTCGGGACTTTGTACTAATATAATTATCTGGTGAATTAGTTGTTCCTGTGGAAAAAGATGTATAACCTGAGGATGAAGGATGGAGACTCGGTGACAGAGCATTTGAACGCCTACAATACTGTGGTAAGTCAGTTGTCATTTGTTGATATTAAAATATCAGATGAAGATAAGTGCATCAGTTTGTTGTGTTCTCTACCAGACTCGTGGGACAGTCTAGTTATTGCAATAGGTAGCAATACAACTACCTTGAATTTTGATGACATTGTCTCAACCTTAACTATCCGAAGGAAATGAAGACGAGAGAAATATGGAGGGTCAGAATGGAGATGCCTTATTTGTATGAGGAAGGTCCTAGAATAGAAACAAGAATAAGGTTTCGAGTGGGAGATCTAAATCAGAGAGGGGATCAATCTTTGTTGAATGATGAGTATGTCTTTGAGAAATCTTGAAAGGAAGGGCACTACAAAAGGTGACAAGATCTAAATCAAAAGGAAATGGATGCGGTGATGCTCATAAAGGAAAAAACCACCTCGGATGAAGGTGGGGATGTGTATTTGGCTTCTTCTTGAAATACACATGTAGATCATGAGTCATGGTTGATTGACTTAGGTGCATCCTTTCACTTCACTCCCCATAGGGAGTGGTTCTGTGAGTATGAGAAATATGATGGTGGTGATGTCTTCCTAAGGGATGATAGGAAGGCCAGAATCGTCAGACGTGGAAAATTCAAGCTGAAGCTGCAAGGTGGAAGGATTAGAACACTTCCTGGTGTTCTGCATATTTTTGCATTGGCCAGAAATCTGATTTCTGTAATCAAGATGGATGATGCAGGTGTAAAAACAGTGCTTGAGAAAGATTCCTACAAGATGGTTCGGGGAGCACTGGTATTAATGCGAGGAGTTCAGACTAGAACTCTATACAAGCTATAAGGTAGCATTGTTATTGATGGGTGTAACAGTTCTGTGGTTCCTAAAAGTGGAGCGGAAAGCCTAGCTGTCTTCGGAGAAAATACCATGCTATGGCATCAAAGGCTTAGAAATATTAGAAAGAAGGGCCTTCAGATATTGCATAGAAATGGTATGGTAGAAGGTATGTCTAATTGCTCTCTGGATTTCGATTTCTGTGAACATTGTGTATATGGGAAGGAGAATCGGGTGAGTTTTCCTTTTGGTGCTAAGAGGGCGAACAAGATATTAGAACTTGTGCATAGTGATGTGTTTGGACCTGTGTTAGTTCCATCATTGGGAAAGTTTGTGTACTATGTTTCATTCATAGATGACTTCTCAAGGAATACATGGATATATTTCTTGAGGAAGAAATCTGAAGTATTTGACAAATTTAAAGAATTTAAGGCTCTGGTGGAAAACCAGACAGAGTAGAATATAAAGGCGCTGAGGACATATAATGGTGGGGAGTTTTGCAAGAAGGAATTTGAAGAGTTCTATAAGAAGTGTGGTATAGCATGGCAAAAGACTACTCCATACACACCTCAGTGAAACAGAGTTGCAGAAATAATGAACAGAACACTGATGGAAAAGGTAAGAAGCATGCTCAGTGGTACTCGGTTAGGACAAGAATTCTGGGCAGAGGCAGTGGAGATTGCATGTTACTTAGTTAACAGATCACCTTCATCAGCGTTGGAGGATAAGAGTCCACATGAGGTATGGACTGGTAAGAAGCCCTCTTTCACATCTAAGGGTATTTGGATGTGATGCATATGTAGATGTTCCAAAGGATAAAAGGACCAAGTTGGATAATAAATCTGAAAGATGCATCTTTATTGGGTATAATGATGGTTTAAATGGTTACAAGCTTTGGAACCCAGAAACAAGGAAGGTTGTGTACAGCTGAGATGTGGTGTTTAGAGAGGTGAAAGATGTTGTTAAACATGAAATCATACCAAAGGAACCTGAGAAGATAGAGTTTGAGCTAAAGGAGGATGAATCAGACTCTACAACAGAAGAAGACTCAGAAGGGGAAGAGCCACAAACTCCAGCTATGAGAAGATCAGCTCGGGAAAGAAGACAACCAGAAAGGTATAGTCCATCTGCTGCAATTTCCCCAGGACGCCTTCTCCTTAACTATAGCGAGTGATGATCCCGGAGAACTATGGGGAGGCAACAGGTTCGAGAGGATGGAAAACTGCGGAAGGCATGGTTGATAAAATGGAATCCTCACACAAAAATGAGGCATGGGATGTAGTGGAGTGTTCGGCTGTAAGGAATCCCATCGAGATCAAATGGGTGTTTAAGAAGAATATGAATACAAAAGGAAAGGTGGAGAAATAAAAAGCTCAGTTGATAGAAAAAGGTTATTCCCAGGTGTTGGGAATTAATTTTGGTGATATTTTTCCTCCTATTTCCAAGGTTAATTCTATTAGATTACTTTTATCTGTTGCTGCTGCATTTTATTTTGATGTAGAACATATGGATGTGAAGACAAAATTTCTTCATGGGTATCTGTAAGAGGAGATATACAATTATAAACCACAGGCACTGGTGAACCCAAGAGAAAAGAATTATTGGTGTCTACCGAGTTGAAGAAGTCTCTGTATGGGTTAAAACGGTCACCAAGGATGTGGTATCAGAAATTTGATACCTATATACGGGGACTTGGCTTCACCAGAAGCAAGGAGGATCACTGTGTTTATTTTAAATTAATTGGTGACCGTGTTATTTATTTGTTCTTGTATGTGGATGATATGTTGTTGATTGGAAATGACAAAGAAATTATCCAAGATTTGAAGACCCAACTGTTCTCCAAATTCGACATGAAGGATCTCGGTGCTGCAAACTATATTTTGGGCATGGAAATTAAGAGAGATCAGGCAAAGAGGAAGCTCTGGTTAAACCAGAGGAAGTAATTTGAGACTATATTGCAGAGGTTCAATATGCAGGATAGTAAACTGGTGAATGTTCAGATTCCTGTAGGTGTAAAGTTATCCGTTGAACAGTGTCCCAAGACACAAGAAGAAGTGGAGAATATGTCCCGTGTTCCATATGCAAGTGCAGTGGGTAGATTGATGTATGCAATGGTCTATACTAGACCAGACATTTCACATGTAGTGGGAGTATTGAGCAGGTTTATGTCAAACCCAGGGAAGGAGCATTGGACATCATTGAAGCAGGTTTTCAGATATTTACGTGGCACTAGTGATTATGGCTTGTGCTACCAGGGAAGACCAAGATTGGAAAGAATGTTGGACATTCATGGTTTTGTTGATGGAGACTGGGCTGGAGATCTGGACCAAAGAAGATCTACAAGTGGGTATGTGTTTAGCCTATCTGTAGGCGCAATCAGTTGGATGAGTAAAAGATAGTCTGTAGTGGCTCTTTCAACTACAGAGGCAGAATACATAGCAGCCACTCATGCAAGAAAGGAAGAAATTTGGTTGCAGAGATTGTGTTCAAGTATGGGGTTGGTATAGCAAGCTATAAGGATAGACTGTGATAGCCAAAGTGCAATTTTCTTGGCTAAGAACCATGCTTATCATTCAAAGACAAAGCACATTGATGTTCAATATCACTTTGTTAGAGATATGGTTGAGGCTAAAAGGGTGTTTCTGGTAAAGGTGGACACTTTGAAGAATGTTGCAGATGCATTGACGAAGTCTGTGAGCACTCAAAAGTTCTCTTGGTGTAGAGAAACAATGGGTGTTGAAGAATTGGGCCATTGACTAAGCTCTGATGTGGCCCCCTGCAGAAAGAAAACAACAAGTGGGAGAATGTTGGGTATGTGTTATATTCTTTCCACGACTAAGCACGCGCAGGGGAGTAAGAGGGGGGGCGATAGCCCCCCTTGTTGCGGTCCGGGGCAACACCCGGGCGAAAATTTTTGTTCCTTAATTTCTGGGGGGTAGTCCGCACCCATGGTTTTGTGCATGGTTTTGCACATGGTTTTGGGGTACGATGGTTTTCAGCCCTTGGTATTTTTGTAGATCCGGTCAAGGGAACTACGGTTATGTTCTAATCTAGGGTTAATGGATTGGGGTTTATGTATGCTTCGACATGTATATATATGTGTTGTAACACTAAAAGGAATATAATAAAAAATCAAGCTGGTCATCTCGATTTGGGGTCTAGGGGAAAATCTCTGTGTTTATTTGTTTTATGTTTTATGCTCTCGCTATTGTTTATTTTCTGTTATAAGATTCATATGTAGATAATTTCTGTTCAGGGTTAAAACCTACATTTTAAATATATTTTCCTAAATTGTCTATGTGTTTTAAAATTCAGTCTTCCATGATGGCCCTGACTGATAAATAATGTTTTTATGCAGGAGAAACCATGCCAGAGTGGAGAGAGAGACAACACACTCAAAATCATATCCAAGCCATTGGCGATGGGCCAACTATCAATGTCTTAAGGGACTTTGGATTACTCAATTTTTTCATGATCCCAAGTATGAACAACCAAAATTTCATACTTGCATATATCATACACTGGTGGTAAATAGATAACCAAAAATTTACAATTGGTCCAAAATCCTTTACCATAGAGGTTTCAAACATATATTTCCTTACTAGGTTTTCAATGTAGGGAGATCCAACGGTGTTATTTGGGGTTCACAGTAATAGTGGAGCAACCATTTCAAGTATGAGGGATAGCCATTATAGGCTAGGTGGTGCAGGAGACAAGACTAAAATACTAATAGAAGATATAGAAGACCTAACACTACACACACTATCATACACTATGACACGAGTAGCAGGGATTAAATCACCCCACATAGTGATGATACCACACCTAGAGTTGTGTATTAGATGCATTGAGTCCACCTTGTTCAACTGGTGCGAAGGGATGTTGGCTAATGTCAAGGCTCAAATGACGAAGTTGAAGAGGAGAAAAAACATCATATGTGGCTATGGGAGTTTTCTACCCACCACAGACGAAACCCCAGAATGATGAGATGGTGTTCTATCATGTCTAGAGAGGATGGAATTCATATGAGAAATTGGTTCTTACCACTTATCAAAAGTGGTTTAGAGAAAATGCATTACCAATGGATGAATATCTATATGATGAGGTAAATTTTTAGGGAGATACAAACATAGTCCTGTCCCCTGGTGAAGACTTTCATGAAATAGGTAATTTTTTTAAAATTTTTTAAGAATATTTGAGTTTTTTTGGAATGGATACAAATGTAATATTACAAATTAGGAAAACCAGTAATATTGAACATAAAACTATAATGTACATCGAATATAAATACAAACACATGATAAAATCATAAATCCATTACATTATGTATCACAACAACAAAAATATACAATATGTTGAGGAACAAATCACTCAAACTAGGAAAACAAGCCTCCAATGCCCAAATACACTAATGCAAAAATGTTGCTTCTATACAAAAATTTTGGAGTACATGATAGTGTAGTCCCAGTGGGGGTTACTGCAGCTGGAAAATGGAAACAAATAGATCTACTGATATGATTCTCAAAAGGTGTTGAAAATGGAGAACTAATCTCTCAAACACAATCACAAGACAACCCAGAAAGGGTTTCTTGAAATACAAAAGATGCAAAAAGTACACTCTGCAACTCTATGGCTAAATCACATTGTATCACTGGAGCTCTGCTGAAATATGGCTGATATAAAAACGAAATGTTTGTAACTTCTCCTATCTAGCTTTCCAGATGAAAGGTTTCTCCCCTTACTAGGAAACTAGCTCATAAATAGGGTTTCTCAACCCTCCACTGCAACACCCTACAAAATAACGCAGCTCCTCAAGGATATTGCGCCGTGCCTGAAGGTAGCTACTTGGCCCAATGCTGGATGGTGGAAACAAATATCAGAATAGATTTCCTGAGTGGGAACTCAAAGTCCCCAGAGGTAGAGTGTGGGATTACCTCTTGGAAATACCCTTGTACTAAACAGTACAACAAACTCAGCTAAACAACTGAAGCATGAAAGAAGTCATAAGACCCAAACATAAATAATATTTTGAATGCCTCTCACGGCTTCCATCCTATTCCTTATATGCTAGGTGAGCTTCCTCACCCTTGGCCCCACTCATTTATGATGCTACTTCCATGTAAGTACTCCTCCTCCAAAAATGTGTTGTCCCCACTAGCTCCACTCTCTCCTATCGCATCGTTGTTGATTTGGTCAAACTTGACCCAATCTACATGCATTGACCCCATTCACACCAAGGGTTGCTTTATTTCAACTAGCTAAATTGATCCACATTCATACTATAAGTTGTTTTATTCCTACTAAATAGATTTAAGGGTCTCTTTACCCCACTTATTCATCTAAGTTATGAATAGAAGCAACATATACTATTCCAACTAGCTAAAATCTAATTGGGAATATTACAGTCCTCCCCTCCAAAATTTTTCTTGTCCTCAAGCAACAGTAAAGAAGGATGCTGCAAAATATTCTCTCCTTCCCAAGTGGCATCCTCATTTGGTAGATTCCTCCATCGAATCAGATATTCTCTAATCACCCTTTTTCTTAGCTACATCTCCTGGGTATTTAAGATAGCTTCCAGTTCTAAAACCAAATGGCCCTCATCATCATTAGGTGGGAGATCCATGGTGGCAACCACATGTTGTCCAATGGCCTTCTTGAGGCATGAGACATGAAAAATGTTATGGATCTTGCTTCCAATGGGAAGCTCCAACTCATATGCTACTTTCACAACACGAAGGATCACCTTGTATCACCCATAGAACTGAGGCTTAAGCTTTTCAGCCCCCTTCTCCTTTAGTGTAAATTTTCTATATGGATGGAGACGAAAATAGACCAAATCATCAACCTCAAACTACCTCTCTATCCAACCACGATTTGCATATAACTTCTATTGGTTTTGTGCTGTAGCAATGTTGTCCTTGAGGGCTCGGAGTATATCCTGAATCTCCTAAATCCACTCGGCTCTACAAGCCTTGATTGCCCCAAATATGACATCAGAAAATGATAGAGAATCATACCCATAAAGGGCCCGAAATGGGGTCATGTTGATGGACATGTGAAAAGTTGTGTTGTAACAATAATCCCCCAAGTGGAGCTAGCGCAACCATGCCCTTTTCTGCCCCGAAACATAGTTTCACAAGTAGCCCTCTAGCCACTTGTTTACTATATCTGTCTGTCCATCGGTCTATGGGTGATAGCTATTACTCAGTGTTAACTTAGTACCCATTAATCAAAAAAGCTCCTACCAAAATCCAGCCATGAAGCAGCTATCCCTATCACTGACTATGGTGTTTGGAAGACCATGGAGTCTAAAGACATCTCTAAAGAAGAGCTCGACCACCTGTGAAGCAGTATATCATGCAGAAATAACAAAGAAATGTGAATACTTTGTTATTTGATCAACAAAAAAAAAAAACAATCCTTACCTTGAATTGTAGGTAGACCAGTGATGAAGTCCATGGAAATAATTTCCCATTTTCCTTCCAGAATAGGGAGTGGCTACAAAAATCTTGAAGGATGGTTGTTTTTCCCTTTGTTCTACTAGTAAAATACACACTCCTTGATGTGTTGGAGCACATCCTCCTTGAGACCCTTCCAAGAGAATCTATCCTGAATAGCTTGGTATGTCATGGTGAATCCTTGATGTACGGAAAGTGGTGAATCATGTGATGCCTGCAGAATATTCTTCTTGAGTCTAGAATCTCTAGCCAAGAAGATCTAGACTCGGTAATAGATGACCTCATCCATCACTCTATGTCTCTCATTAGTCATGTTAACACCTAGGATTTCACATGCAAAGCAGTCTTTGGAATACTCTGCTAACAACTGGGCCTTCCAATCTGTATCCATATTCATCAAAGATAGCGTTGCCGGTCTCCAATATAGAGAATATGCCACTACATTTCTCTTCCCTTTGACATATTCAATGTCAAAGTCATATGCTTGGATCTTGCTCACCCGTTTATGTTGCCTCTCCTGCAGCTTCTTCTGCTCAAGAAAGAACCGAAGACTATTATGATCAGTCTTCACTCGGAACTTGTTACCCACCAAATATTTCCAAAACTTGGCTAAGGCATGCATGATAGCCAACATCTCCTTATAATATATAGGATACAATATCTCATGTTGAAGCAACTTCCGACTCTCAAAAGCTATGGGGTGTCCCCCTTGCATCAACACTACTCCAATGCCTTCCCCTGAAGCATCACATTCCATCATAAAGTACTAGGTGAAATCTGGTAAAACCAACACCGAGCAGCTACTCATTACCTCCTTGAGCCTATCAAAGGATCTCTGTGTTGTGGTTGTCTAACTAAAAGCTCCATTCTTAGTAAAATCTGTAAAGGGTGCTGCTAGTTGAGATACCCCTTTATTAAACTTCCTGTAGTAGGTACAAATTCCTACAAAGCCCTGAAGTTCTGTGACATTACTTGGCTCGGGCCAATCCCTAATATCACAGATATTCTCTTCATGAACTCTCGCCCCATCTACTCCAATGATGCAGCCCAAATAGAGCATCTCTGTCAGTCCAAACTCACACTTGGAGAGCTTAGCATAGAATTGATGCTCCTCAAGAATGCGTAATATTGCCTCAATATGCCATAAATGCTCCTCCCATGTATGGATGTAAATAAGAATGTCATCAAGGAAGACCAACAAAAAATTCCTCAAGTGACCATGAAAAATGTGGTTCATGCAAGATTGGAAAGTTGTCGGAGCATTAGTTAGCCCAAAGGGCATCACCAAGAACTCAAAATGACCATAATGGCATCTAAATGTTGTCTTTGGGATATCTTGGTCCCTCACTCTGATTTGATGGTACCCCGACCTCAAATCAATCTTTGAAAAGTACTTGGATCCCCTTAGCTCATCTATGAACTCATCGATCCTAGGGATTGGGTACCAGTTCTTCATGGTCTTCTTTTTCAAGGCCCTATAGTCAATGCACATCCTTAATGTGCCATCCTTCTTCTTCACCAGAACTACGGAAGAAGAAAAAGGACTCGTGCTAGGTTGGCTATGTCCTAAAGCCAAGAGCTCCTCAATGGATTTTTCAATTTCATCCCTGTAGGCTTTGGGATGCCTATAGGGTGTTGTGATCACAGCTTGGATCCCCTTATCCGATTCAATAGTGTGCTCAAATTCTCGGTCAGGTGGTCTCCCTAGTGGAGTATCTCCAAATACTGTAGAATAGCGATCTAGAATAGATTGTACATCTGGGTGTATCAATGCACCCTTGCTCCCTACCTCTGAAATACAGAGTTTTACTGCCCATTCCATGTCCCCTCTGTGCAAATCAACCTCCATCCTGTGTGCTGAGACAATCGGCGCTGGATAGGTGTGTATTCCTTCGATCTTATGATGCTTACCATTCCCCTTCTCTGTCCATTGCATCTCTAAGGTCTCCCAATTTGTAGTAACCTTCCCCAAAGTGATCAACAACTGAACACCTAATATCACATTGGTTTCTAGAATATCAACCACAAAGAAGTGGTCTATCAATGTATAGGTCCCCATAGTGATATTTAATGCCGGATTATATTTGGCACATTGCATGGTCCTAGCTCCTAGAACCAAAATTGAGAAGCCCTCAAAATATTCCATGTGAAGCCCCTCCTCTGCACTAACTGGGTATCAATAAAGTTATGGGTAGCCCCACTATCTATCAACACTGATACCCTCTACCCCTGAATAGTGCCTCTAAATCTCGATGTTAGATATTTTGGAACTCCCCGCAAAGCTGCAAGAGTCCCTCCAGTTAGAGAAAATGATCCCTTCACTCCTCCTACTGATGGTGAAATCTCTCCTGATGCTATAGCGCTGGTATCCTTCTCCAATCCTTCTACTTCCTCCTTTTCCTCATCAAAGAATACCTCAATACAATGTGCCTTCCCTACAACACATCGGTGTCCTGGTACCCATGTTTCTTTGCAAGAGAAGCAAAGTTTTATTCTTCTTAGGTATCCCTGTACATCATCATCAAGAGATCTCTTCTCATGATTCTCCTTTGAGAGAGGAAACTTCACATCTTTACCCTTTGCTTGAGAGGAGAAATTCTGCTAAAAAGGGGATTTTTCTTTGGGAAAAGCATGTTGTAGATCTCTAGCTCTCTCCATAGCCTCTTGGAGCGTAGTTGGTCTAATGGATTTTACCAACCCATGCAATGGTTCTACCAACCCATCAATAAAATTGCACACCCTCCTAGCCACATACAGGTCAGATACCATGACTGAGAGCTTTAGAAATTCAAAGATGTAAGTCTCTAGATCTGCTATTTGCTTGAGCTTGGTTAGCTCAACAAAATGCACTTTTGGATTCTTGGGGGAAAATATCTCCACCAAAATCCGGGTTAATTCTGCATAAGCAGTGACACTAGCATGCCCTAGTGTAGACAGGCCATGAAAGCACCACTCATGTTCTTCACCTTCCAGGTGTAGCGCTGCTATCGTGATGGTTGTTCGTTCACTAAGGTGGCTTATTATAGGCAACCTCTAAGCTTCTCATTCAATTTCCAACCCAGGGTATGTCTTCTTATTTCAAGATTGTAAGCACAATATATGAAAGTGAGGTCGAATGATTGTTACTCTATATTTCTTATGAAAAGGATGATCTAATTCTTGAAATTCAATCAACTCAAAGAGAAATGAAATGGCATAATGTAGCTAACTACTCTATCTAGCTCATGAGGAGAGAAACCTATTATTGAAAAACATAATGATGAATTTAACAACAACTTTAATGAATTGAATAACAATTTGAATGAATTGAATAAAAAATTACTTATATAATTTTGCAATGGAATTCTCTTTACAAACTAACTAATCGACATCTTTCTGTAATTAATCAACAATTGGATGCCTTATTGTACCGAGGGAACAATCTAATCCTTAGTGATAGATAAAATTGAACAGTAGTTACTATAATATTCATAAAGCGAATTTAAAGGCGTTGGGAGAAAATGAAAACATCTAACAGCGATAAAGCATTATTGTAAACTAGAAAGCATGAATGCTAAACTATTCTGATGAAAAAGAAACTGTAACCTCATGTGTTTCTATTTTATCGAGTGGAAAGGTAATTGACAAACTACATCAGATAACTGGACATAAATTTTGTAACTAACACACAACATGGAAATTTGCGAGGAAACTCCCAAGGGCTGGGCCCAAAACACCAAAATTTCTAACGCAATGAGAAACTCAAAAGGTGATTGTTCAAAACATTAAAGCTCTTTATTAAATTTAAGGATAATACATGGATACAACTAAACAGTTTTGTCCTGATACGTTGATTACATTAGAGAAATCCTATTCAACTCCCCTATCTAGTTCATCCTTGGCACTTTTAGAGGTGTTTTCACGCAGTGGGATGGTATTTTTCAAACTACAACCCACTGCTCGTGGTTTTCGTTTGAGTTCTCGGGCTTCGATCTATCTTTTTGCCTTCTGTCGGTTTCGGGGAGTCACTGAGATTCCATGACTCTCTCTCTGTCAGTTGTCGTTTTTTTAGCGTTGGTTCAGCTGCTCTTCTTTCCTGTACACAAAGATACAATAACTCAAATTTCTATTATAAAACGTTCATTTTGTTGTTAGCCCAATTGTCCTGATTTTCATAAATCTTATTTTTCTTTATTGTTAAGATGAGGAAGAATTCCTAAAAATGTATCACAATTTGAAGTAATCATAGGATGAAAACATACCTTAATTCCAGCCCAACATACTCCCCTGCTTACCTATTTGCAGGTCCTTGTGCAAACAAATGGTTGAGATGCAATTGTGTTAAGGAGTAGGCAGGGTAGACGTCTTCCTTGTATGCTCTGAAACCCTGTTTCTATATAATTCTTGCAAAGGCAACGTTTGTGTGCCCTTCTGGCAGTTTGTAGTCATGATCATAACCCTCAGGGGGGGTACCAGGTAAGAGGGTATTTATACCTGTACCCTAACCATGCAGGACCCATGTTTAAGACTAGATTACTATATGAGAGGAATCTAGAGGCGAATTCTTTGAAGTTTCTGTAGCCAAATGGATCCCTATTTTTTACATTGTTTGTGGAGGCCATCCATCTTTGTGTGGCTGCTACCAGGGCTTCTTCCCAAATGTATTTGAAATATTCCTGCCCATTCTCTATAATGTATTTATGGATGTGTCGCAACTTATTTCTTACACCCTTTCTTCACATGAAATCCTTGTGTTGGATGAAAAACTATAGGGGTTTAGTTGGCTCTCCTCTAGCCCACAGGTCTAGGCCATGTTCTCTCTTTTGGAAAATTTTATAGGCTTTGGCCCACCTAATCTGGTTCTTAGAGAAAGAGAGGAAGGCCTGGAGCTGAACATCTCTTATAAAGAGACTAGGATTGTTGTCCCTGTCCTCCTCTAGAAAGAAGTTGTGCATGTAAAGTTCACATAAAAGGCACTGGACCTGTTCATATTGATCATTGCAGTAGTGGACGAAATCTTCTATGGTTTTGAAAGTTGTGGGCTTCCCTACCCTAACGGCCTTGATTTTTAGCAGTAAATATCGTTCCACTAAGAATAAGGCATAGTTTGTGGCTGGTGTGTTTTCCTGAGCTAATTTCTCCTTCTGATTGTGTTCTCTTTCGGCTCTGTTGTTTAGAATGAATATTGTATGCAAGAGAAATGGAAATTGTAGCCTTCTGCAAATAACTTCATACCTTAATTTCGATGCTCCTTTGGTTTTATCATCATTGTGTAGGAAATTCGCATGCTTGCTTATTTATGACTAATTACACCCCCTCCACCGAAGTAAGGGCGTCCACATCCTTAATTACAAGAGGTATTTGGCCAATCATTAATGCAAACGGGTGGAATGTTAGGATTCAGTAATCATAGCCTGTACGTGAGAGAGGAGGCCGTGTGACGCAACAACAAGGTGAAGTTGGATTCCAAGGAGAAGTTGGTCAACTGTGACATGGTCCTCGTCGCCTTCTCTTTTGTTTTTCCTACGTGGTCTTTTTTATTCTCTCGGCAATTTTATTTATCAATTTTATAAAATTTGATAAATAAATATAATTGGCAGCTTTTGAATGTTATAGGTAGTCCCTGGCTAATATCTTATTTTCAACCTTAAAATCGAAGTTATAACTCCCCACGCCTTATATGATATCCCGACACCTTATACCTAATAATTAAACCATCGGGCTTTATAATTGTACTCCATGCTTTGTAAACAGAACATTATAATAGAGATTTGAACCGGCCCCACCTATACATACATATGCACCGTACCTTAGTTAACCTCCGACCTCTTTTATTAAACTTCACACATCTTCAACAAACAGCCACCGTCTGATTGCCTTTGCCCAGATCAATGGCTCGTATGCATTTCGCTCGGTGTCCAACGTTGATATTTAAAGTGCGAAGGCACAGGTTAACGGGCGGTTTTGAAACGGGCCCCTTGCCACATGTCGATTCCTGTATGGAATCGTTCCAATTCAGAAAATACCACCTATGCCGCAAAAGTGGTGCGAAATGGGGCAATCCGCCTTCCAAAACCACTCGCGGTTTTGCTACAGTGCTTACCAGGGTTAATGGTCGATTGCGTTATTCTTCGTCCGCCTTACTCAGGTTCTCGAATCGGGTAAGGAATTATAAATATCAACAAACAAATGTATTTCTTTTGTCAACAAAGCGAAACTTCTATTATAAAAAAAAAAGGATTAAATGGCCACAATTTCATGCAGAGACCTCACCTGCGGCGGAATTGAATTCACTGGGTTATCCAGCAAGGTGCAGGATTCTAGACAGAGAACGGAATCTCCAATACACAATTGCCTCGCAATCAAAAAAACCTCCACACAATTAAGGATTGGGATAGTTCAACGATGAAATGAGCACAGAAATCGTTTAATTGGAAACAACTGTTAGCACAGATTTTTATTGCCAAAATTTCTCTTCGTACTTCCCCCCTCTCTTACATTCGGAGGCATACATTTATATACATCCACATATGACTCTTCGGTTCCTCTGTGAGGACTGTTCTAGAAATCAAAGGTCTAATTACAATTTAATTAATTAACTGAACTGATAGATGGATGAAATCCAACTGTTTGACTTCTACAACTCTAACTACTCTGAAATGAAAACGGTCAGCTGAGGTATTGACACCTAGCTATTACAATTTTGATGATTTCAAACCTCCTAGCCACAACATGTGGACAAAACCTCCTACATTGCTGGCTAGTGTCTAATGCCCCTGCATCAGACTCCTGAGGGAAATTTTCTTCATGGGCTCCTGTCCATGAGCTCTTTCACTGATCTGCCTATCTTCTACAACATTCCTTCAGTCATCCAAGTGGCATCTTCCTCTGGCTTATCCTTCCATTTGATCAAGTACTGGAAGTATTCTTGTCCTCTGGTCCTTCTGAATGGCCTTCTATCCAATATCTTCCCTGGTTGCAATGGTTGTGCTGGAGGTAGTTGTTCTTTCCACTCAATCTGTTCCTTGTCTGCTGATCCTTCTTCTACACCATCATCTTCATACTTGTACAAATCTGCAACATTAAAAATGGGAGATATTCCAACATCAGGTGGCAATTCAATCTCATAAGCATTTGCAGAAAAATTTCTAAGTATCTTGCATGGCCCAATCTTTTTGAACTTCAATTTATTATACTGCTTCTTTGGGAACCTCTCCTTTCTCAAGTGTGCCAAAACCAAGTCTCCTACTTCAAAATGAACTTCTTTTCTGCTCAAGTCTGCTCTGTTTTTGTATTTGATGTTGCTGCCTTGTAATTGTTGTTTCACTTGTTCATGTATGGCCTGGATCTCTGAAGCAAATTCCTCACCATCTGCACTCCTTAGCTCTGCTCTTCCCAAATTTCTTAACTCTGATATTCCTCTGGGGTGCATTCCATAAATAATATGGAATGGACTGTGCCCTGTGCTCCTGTTTGGTGAATCATTATATGCATATTCTGTTTGGGGCAAAATATGGTCCCACTGCTTGGGATGCTCTCCTGCAAGACTTCTTAACAAATTTCCCAGACTTCTATTCACAACCTCAGTTTGTCCATCAGTGTGGGGATGATAAGCTGAGCTGAAACTTAGTTTGGTACCAAGTTTCTTCCACAATGTCCTCCAAAAGTGCCCCACAAATCTGGTGTCTCGGTCTGAAACAATGCTCCTGGGTAACCCATGCAATCTAACAACTTCTTTGAAAAACAAGTTAGCAACATGGGTGGCATCACTAGTTTTATAGCATGGAATAAAATGTGCCATTTTGGAGAATTTTTCCACTACAACAAAGACTGCATCATTCCCTCTCTGAGTCTTGAGTAATCCTAGAACAAAATCCATACTCACCATGTCCCAAGGCCTGTCTGGAATAGGCAAGGGAGTGTACAATCCTGCATTCTGGCTCCTTCCTTTAGCATACTGGCAGATTTTGCAATTTTTCACAAATTTATCCACTTCTGTTATCATCTTGGGCCAGTAATAGAAAGGAATCAGCTGCTCATAAGTCTTGTCAGTACCAAAGTGTCCAGCAAGTCCTCCACTGTGCTTCTCTTCGATCAAATTTTCTCTCATGGAACATTTTGGTACACATAGTTGGCTTCTTCTGAATAAAAATTCCTCCTGCAGGAAATAATCCAGCCACTGAATTTTATCTGTTAGAACAGGGTTACTACATGCCTCAAATGCTTCTTTAAAATCTGGATCTGTTTTATACAATTCTTTGAGAAAATCAAATCCTGCAACTTCAAAATTAGTTTCTTGCACAAGCATGTGTCTCCTACTCAAAGCATCAGATACTTTATTGGCTTGGCCACTTATATGTTTCAAGAAAAAATTAAAACCTTGGAGATACTCAACCCATTTAGCATGCTTATGTTTCAACTTGGGTTGCTGTACAATATACTGCAAAGCATGATTGTCAGAATATAACACAAATTCCCTGGACATCAAGTAATGTCTCCACTTCTTCAGTGCTTGAAAAATTGCTTAGAATTCCTTCTCATAAGAGGAATACTTTCTCCTGGTGTCATTTAGCTTCTCACTAAAATAGCCTACAGGCCTATCATCCTGACTCAACACAGCTCCAATGGCCTCTCCACTGGCATCAAATTTTACTTGAAATGGTTTTGTAAAATCAGGCAGAATCAAAACAGGCTTCTCTGTTATCTTTTGCTTTAAAATTTTAAAATTTCTTTCTGCTTCAGCAGTCCACTTAAATGGCTGTTTGCTATTCTTTATTGTATCAATTATGGGTGCATTGATCTTACTGAAGTTCCTTATAAAATTTCTGTAAAAACTAGCAAGTCCATGGAAACTTCTTACCTCAAAGACATTCTTGGGTGAAGGCCACTCCACAATTTCCTTAACCTTTTCTGGGTCCATCTTCAATCCTTCTGCAGAAACAACAAACCCCAAATACACCAAATCTTCCTTCATGAATGCGCATTTCTTCAAATTTATCAGCAGCTTATCTTGGTGCAGCTTCTTCAAGACATGATTAAGATGCCTTAAATGTTCTTCTTTAGTTCTGCTGAAAACTACTATATCATCTAAATATACTATCACAAATTTCCCAATAAATTCTTTCAACACTTCATTCATAAGTCTCATAAAAGTGCTTGGTGCATTTGACAACCCAAAAGGCATTACCATCCATTCATACAATCCTTCATTTGTTTTAAAGGCAGTTTTCCACTCATCACCCTCTCTGATCCTAATCTGATGGTATCCACTCTTTAAATCTATCTTCGAGAAATATTTAGCACCACTCAAACAGTCCATTAAATCTTAAATTCTGGGCAACAGAAATATGTACCTGATTGTGATCTTATTAATTGCTCTGGAATCAATACACATCCTCCAGCCTCCATCTTTCTTTGGGCTCAATACTGCTGGTACAGGACATGGACTCAAACTTTCTCTAATCAGTCCTTTGTCCACCAATTCCTGTACTTGTCTCCTGATTTCTTCATTTTCTTTGGGAGTCATTCTGTAGGCTGCCTTATTCGGTAGATTTGAACCAGGGATAAAATCTATCTGATGGCTGATCTTTCTCACAGGTGGCAGCTCCTCAGGTAAATCATCCACTACAATGTCACAATACTCATCTAACATTTCTTGGATTTCTACTGGCAAATCAGAAATCTTTGTAGAAGTAAGAACTACCTTAGGTTTGCAAACTAAATCAAAGCTTACCTCTTCTTCTTCTATCTGCTGTAGATATTCCTTCCCGCTCAGCAACAAGGTCTTTGGATCAATCACTCTGCTGGATGTCTATCCTTCTTCCATGGGTATCAATGTATGATGTACCCCATCTTTGAAGAACTTGTAAGTGTTCTTATTTCCATCATGCACTGCTGCTCTGTCAAACTGCCAAGGTCTACCTAGCAGTATGTGACACACATCCATGGGCATTACATCACACAAAACTTTGTCCTTGTACTTGCCCATTTGCAACTCTATTTCACACTGTTCTTTCACAACCAACTGGTGCCCTTTATGCAGCCAAGACACCTGTTAGTATGAATCCTTTGTCGAAGTGTACGAAAAAGGACCACTTTAGCTACGCATAACTAATAGCCCTAACAACAAAAGTGGCTGCCAATATCTTCAGATCTGCGGCTAGTTAGACATAAAAGAGTTGCAAAAAACAAGATCTATGCATGGAAAGACATTAAGCAGAAAAAATAAGGGTTTGCTCCATATACCAATAGACAAGACAAGAACAATTTTTGAAAGAATTTTTTATATTAATGGGGCACCTGGGAGGAAAACAAGAAGGCGTATCCAATTCTCCTCAGTGGGATGGGTTCTTGGAAGTCCTCAACACTTCAGATCTAATATTTCTCTCTCTTGTTGGTGTAGAAAACCCACACAAAGAATGGAACCCAAAGGGAGCTCACACAACAAATGGCAGAAAATGGTGACCAAGTGTATAGATCCAGAGTGATCTAATAGGCAACAAAAGGTGAAGAATGGTAGGAAAAACCCTCCCATTTATAACAAAATATTGGGTCATTCTAGATCTTGGTGCATGGGTTAACCAGATCTAGATCCACTTTTTATGGAATATTTTATTATATTTGTTGGAGGGAAAAGGTATTTGACTTGGGTCAAATCCCTTAATTTGTCAAAAATAAATAAATAAATGATTTATTTATCTTTTTAAGGAAGCGGTTAGAAGATAATCAAATAAATAATGATTTATTTAATTATTTAAGGAAGTGGTTGAAGGATAATTAAATAAATAGTGATTTATTTAATTATTTGTGGGTGATTTGGTCATATTTGACAAGGAATATCATCTAAATAAGGTTTAAATAATTATTCCTAGAAAATAATAAGATAAATAAAGGTTTATCTAATTAATTTCTTTGATTTTGGGTTAAACATGGCTGGGAATAATAATTAAATTATGGTTTAATTAATTATTCCATGAGGAAAATCAAACAAATATAGGTTTGTTTAATATTTCCTTTTGGGGTTTCCTATTTTAACATAGTGAAGGCAATTTTACTTAGGGTAAAATTGGTCTTACATGGTGTACTTGGGTCCATCTAATGAGAATAGGTTAGATGACCAAAAAATGGTGTAACAGATTGCCCCCCAGCGTGCGAGTGTCAGGAGCAAATCGTATGACCGAAGTACGTTGTAAGAACTCAATCACTAGACAACAAAAGGGAAGTCAGAGAGAGAAATGTGAGGTAGATAGTGTGTTGAAGGACTAGACCCTGAGGAGACGAGACTCGCAGGTGCAACACGTCTCTTTTTATGAGAGGGTACCTATGCTGAAGGCGGCGGGGAGACGTGCCTGTGCCGTGAGACAAAGTACAAAAGAATAGTGTGTCCAGTAAACAAGGGACCGAACCATAATGTACAACCGGCATAATCATGAGCCGGATAAAAATACAATGAGGAATCCCACATACATGCTGTGCCTGGGATAACAGCCAGGACTGATACAATAATATCTGAGTACATGAGATACAAATACAACCCAAATGCCCCCTGTAAATGGGGAAGGGCTCACAAAATCTGACTGATACATGCAAGTCGAAGAGGCGCTGCAAGTGGCTACGGCCAACATCATCAAATATCTAGAGCTGCATTGAAGGCTGCAAAGAAGAGGTCATCCGGGCATGTGGGGGGCTACCTGCAGGGCCACCCCCTCATGAGGGTTGAAACATCTCACACACACCCGGGAATCATCAAGAGCTGCTGCTGGATCACTGGACCATCAAGTATACGAATCTCGATCATGCTGAAGAAGCTGGAGAAACAATCAAGCCAAAGGGAAAGGAGATATCCCTTTGCCAGATCCAAGGCCCCGAACAGGAGTGAAAGCTGGAACCAAGGTACACCGCCCTCTAGACCTGGCTTCTGGAATAAATGAGCCGATGTCAACAGAAGGAGGTCCGCCATAGTTGAGGCAATGAGGGACCCTCAACTAAGGCACGAGAGAAAAGAGTAGAGCAACGGACAGACTGACACTAATGATGATAGTGAAGTGGAAAGGACTGAGTAGCTACTGGATGACTTCCCTTGCTAGAGCATAAAGGGCATGAATGACATGGGAGCGACTGACACAACATCATCAGGGATGGGGGACAGTGGAACTGAAGGTCATAATGTGCGACACAAGAGAGAGACCAATCAATGACGGATGGAGGGCTATGGTGGGGTACAAAGGGCCTCGGTATAGACTCCATGGAGGGAATTATGACTCAATCTTGGATGCTCTAAAAAAGGGCGACTCGATGGTGCTGCCACACAGTAAAGGCCCCAATGGGGGACCGTGGAAACATGAGTACATGATGGGAACTCATGACGAAAATCAACACGAACGAAGACCAGTAAGGAGGCAAGATGGTGCCCCAAGTACAAGTGTCGTAAGTGAGGAAATTCGATTTTAAGGAGGGGTGAAGTGACCCTTCTTGGACAAAATGTGTCCTAGTAAGTATCAGATCACAAAAAACTAACAGATACCCATTTGAGGGTTCGGTGAGAGCTTTCCAACGGTGCAGACGGTTCGTCAAACGGGGCTATGGTGTGGTCGCAGCAGTCGAAAGAAGAAACAGGGGTTCTCTTTTAATAAGGTAGTTTTCCCTCCAAAATCACTCATTTGCTATTGTTGCTGTGGTGAATGTGGAGAGGAGAGAAGGCCCTAAATATTGCGGTGAACATAGCGGACAAACCGACCGTTGGAATCGAGATCCGTCAGTTGCAGGTAAGAGGCCTAACCTTTCTCTTGCATTTTGATGGATTAAATTTTCTGTTTAGGGCCCAGAAATCCAGAAACAGCCCCTACTTCATCTCTACGGCCGGGTCACACTTTTTGGGCCAAAAAGTGCGACCTGGGAAGCAGGTTTCAGGCAAAAAAGTGTGACCTATCCCAGAAATGGGCAGAAAACTGCGACCTGGGAGATGAGGGGGTTTTAGTGCTGTTTTATGGCTGGAAGTTGGGTTTTGGTGTTTGGTTATGGTTTTCCCGATCTGTAAGATGACAAAAATGATGTGTTTGTGCAGGTATGGCAGATTTACGGGTTAACTGGAGAGAGAGAGATCTGGGGACACTATGGGCAGAGATCCAGGCGGATCAGGGCGTCCGCCGTGTATTGGCCAGATTTGGGGTTCTCAAGTTTTTGGAGAACCCTTTGATGAGAGTAGGGGAACCATTATTGGCCCAGATTATCAGTTACTGGGATCCAGATCAGGAGTTCTTTGTAGTGCAGGGGCATAGGATCGAACTGATGGTCCAGGACGTGTATTTCCTGACTGGTCTCCCGCCACTGGGGATGGTGGGAAACACACAGCCAGTATTTCCGCGGGGGCGGCATATCATGGAGTTCGTGGAGCATCATTGTCGACTGGGTCTCCAAGTCAAGGGGATTCGAATACCGATTGGGGATCTAAAGAGGCTAGAAACCCGTGCAGTGGCCGCAGCTGTGCTGCGTATCCTGGGCAACCAGGCGCTCCATCACATCACTGGGGAGCAGATGATGATAGTGGAGAGTGTGCTGGGTGGGACCTACTATGGGTGGGCCCAAATGATGTTGGTGTCGCTAAAGCGACAGTTGTCGCTATGCAGGCGGCAGGTGAACCATGATTGCTCATATGGGACTTTGTTGTGTGCCTTCTTCTTTGAGAAGATCCCGACCTTGAGGCCTCATGTACAGCTTCCAGATGGGGGCCCGAGAGAGCCCAGGATGCGCCGTTGGGGATGGCTACTATGCAGAGGAGGAGGAGGGGCGGTCGGGCGAGTGTTTCGACCTGAGTTTTTTGCCCATTGGGATCAGATTCCATTGTACATAGACGACTATCCCTATAGTGGGATGAGCTACTATGGAGATCCGGACCTGCCACTTCCGCCTGGTCGAGTCTGGGGGCCCGATGGTAGGTGACAAATTGCTATTCTTGTGTGGGCATGCTAAAGTTTTTTGAATAGTAATTTACGGTACTGATTCATGTACTTTTGGTATACAGATATAGCACCAGTAAAACCGGCTGGATATATGGGACGACCGGCAGCATCTAGAGCTACAGGTCCGAGTGGGTCGAGAGCGGCGCATAATGAGGATGCAGCCGCCCTGCTGGAGGACATCCGCCGTAGATGCGAAAGGTTGTTGACCGGAGTATCAGAGCGCGGGTGGCAGGACTTAGATGACCAGTTCATAGAGCCATGTGTTGGTCTACCCTTGGAGTGGCGAGGTGTCATGCGGCGCATGGCAATGGCCGGTCAGGCAATGCGCGATCTACATGCTACAGGGGCAGAGCCATTGGCCCGGGATCCTCCAGATAGTGATTAGGGGTGGGGCATGTGGTGCACCCTATTATGTATGTAGGGGCAGGTGGTGCCCCCAGTTTTGGGTTTTTTGTAACATGCTATGGGCATGTCATATGTATCAGAGTAGATGGACTCTAAACACATGTTTTGCGACACATATTATGGATATGCATCGTTTTTTGATGGTTATGAATGTTATTGTCTTGCATGAAATGTGTGTGATAAATGCCAATTTAGAACATGGTTT
Source organism: Pinus albicaulis (assembly GCA_034641835.2). NCBI lineage: Eukaryota > Viridiplantae > Streptophyta > Pinopsida > Pinales > Pinaceae > Pinus > Pinus albicaulis. Next base: position 1,575,647,317 of record CM076581.1, read on the forward strand.
GCAATACTGTCTACATAGTGATTCTGTTCTCGAGGTACATGGTTGAAAGTTATGGTTTCAAATGCACGTATCAAGAGTTTCACTCGTAAATAGCATCTAAACAGCACAGGGTTATGCACACGATAAACACCATTTTGTTGCATTACAAGAAGTAGGGAATCCAAACAAACGTGAAGATGGAGGATGCGATGAAAGAGGGCATCGGCTAAGAGACCACGCACTGCATCATATTCGGCCTGATTGTTGGTGGCAGAACCAATGCATACCCCATTAGAAAGAACAAGGGAATGCAAGGGGGTGAAGATGGCCCAACCTGCCGAGGCTAGATTCCTGGAGTAACGACTTGCACCATCGGCGTAACCGATAAAGGGTGTGGACGGGGGGTCCTGCGGAATGGTGTGACAAGACAACAAATGAGGGGAGGAGAGGCAATGACGGCAGCATGAGTGCACAGAAGTCATCGGGCGGTAACCGCAGGAGGGAGTGCAGGGAGCAGGATGACTATGACTCATATACAAATCAGAGGGTGGTATATGAGGGCTATCGGAAGTATGGTGAGGACTCGGGCTGCGGAGGTCAACAGAGACACGAGTGGAGTGATCTCGTGTATGGGTAGGAAAGGGGTGGTCAAGGAACACAACAGGGGATGATGCAGGGGGGCTAGGCTCCAAGTGTCTCGCAGAGGAGGATAGGTAAAGAATGGTTATAGTAGACTCCGTCATCTGAACATCAGGGGGGGGGAATGTCGATGGGAGTGGGGGGATCCTCAGGCTGACCTGAAGCGTACTGTGTGAGGATGGGAGAGGCGGATTGATTCTGTTCAACCTCATACTCTCAAATCATCTCTAAAGAGGCGCGGTAATGCGTCAGGTGAGGACAATGGTGGGATTAATGGCCATGCACGCCGCACAAAGCACAGGGTTTGTTGGTGCGGAGAGTCTTGGGGTTCTTGGTTACGGACGAAGAAGGAATGGAGGCTTCAGGGACCGTAGACTCGGGGAAAGCGACTTTAACCATGGGCTGAATACGGGGCAACTCAAGACAAGCATGGGTGGCGTGACCGGTGACATCACATAAGGCGCAAGGCTTCGCGGGCAGAGAAGGGGTCGGGTCAGTCGTGGTGGTCTTGTCTTTAGGTGCCCCCTTGCAGGCTTTGCCTTTCTTTCCGGGAGCCGTCACGATAGGAGAAGGGTCCTGTGGAGGTGCTGGGGGCACAATGGCAACGGAGAAAGCGAGGGGGACCGGTTGAACCGGTGTCAAAGCCATGTAGGGTTTGGGGTGACCAGGAGGGGTGGCGGCTGGGGGATCAAGGTACCAGACCAGTATGCCCAAGGTCAAGTTAGGGAGAGAGAGGGTGGCCGCAGCGGGGGACAAAATATGCCTCGGAGGGAGCTGGGAAGGGATGCGCACGACGAGGTAATGGCCATGCAAGACGGCTTGAGATGGTTAAGGCCGGGGGGGGCCGATCCTGGAGGATAAAGAGGTTCGGGGATACAGTGTGGGGGAGGGCCCCGAGAAGGAGGAGGTCAGTTTGGTTTAGATGAATGGCTAGGAGCGGGTTGCGGAGAGCGAGGGGGATGTTGCTTTGTCCTGGCGAGGCGGGCCGCTTACGAGGCGACTGGAGACGGTGCATCATGCAAACATTCGATAAGGCGGGATCAGTGATGGGAGGAGGAGGAAGGTTAGGGAAAGTTCCAAGCAGGGAGGAATATTTGTAAACGCCGGGGGAGACACTGGTCAAGGAATCAACGGTTTGCTTGTTGGCTACGGAAGAGATAGTCGTCTCAGGGGAGGTCTGAGATTTTGGCTCATGATATGTCAACTAGTCAATGGTGACTATCTTTCCATTATGAGGGAAAGACATCTTGCGAAAGACCGCAGATGGGACAGCAGACATAGCATAGGTGTAGCTTCGCCCCAATAGAATGTTGTAATCTAGCGGGGCGTCGATGACTTCGACGTCAACGCAAACAGTCTTACCGGCGAGGGTGATAGGACAATTACGAAACAGGCCAATGGGCTGGGAGGCATGACCGTCCCACGCTCGGAGGGTGATCGTGGAAGGGGCCAGCTCAGGGGATCCGAGTTGCTTCCAAACCGAAGCGGACATCACGCAGGTGGATGCCCCCTCATCAATGATACATCGGGACACGTTGGCGTTCCGGATTTTGACTGGGATTTGGAAGGCGACGGAAGGAGGAAGAGGAGGATGGTCCAATAGCGTGGCGTTGAAAACAATCATTTTGTCATCAGCAAGATCTACAGCGCCCACGGTAGATAGTAGAGCCTTCTTTTGGGAAGGGCACGACTGGACGAGTTCCAGTGTGGAAATGGCGGCAGGAGATTGTGCCAAATCATCTACTATGCTATACGAATGAGCAGCTCGACCGGAAGCAGCGTTTCGACGTAATGGTCCCTTAGGAATCTTGGTATGAACCTCAACTTTGGGTTGAGGGATATGTAAGGGGCCATTCGGTGTCGAAAGAGGCTCTGTAGAACCTGAAGAAGGAGGCTCGGAGGCAGACTGAGCAGGAGGCTTGGGGTACTGGCGAGACCGAGTTTGAAGGTGAAGGTCGACGGTCGGGGAAGGATCGGAGTGCATCATAAGGATCTGGTAATCAGAGGAACCAGAAAGAGAAGGGGGAGTGGCGACCTGGCTATCAGGTGGTTGGGTAGCCACGAATCCTTGCTGAGGGAAAGGATCAGTAAACACAGCTGGTTGGGTAGTGGCCACATTAGGAGGAGCATGAGGGGAGGCGTGTTTTCCGTGCAATGTGGCTTGAGACTCCCACATCTGCCGCATCTGGGGTAAGAGGGGACAATCGTGGGTGTAATGACCATAAACACCGCAACACGAACAAGGCTTATTTGTGTGAAGCGGCCTGTCCAGCTTGGGCTGAGTGCCCTGTTGCTGGTTGGCAGTGTTAGGGTCAACACCAGGATTGGGTCCATGGGTAACAGGGGCAGATTGGTTTGGGTTGCCTCTCCGCCTTCTTTGAGAAGAAGGGGAATTGGTCGCGCCTTGCTGTGCAAATACTTGCCCTAGAGGGGGCTGTAAGTGTTGTTGCGGGTTTGGAGGAGGCAAGGGAGATGGAAGCGCATATGCTGGAGGAGCTGGCGCACCAGACTGCGGATAAAGGTAATGGTTAGGTTGGGCAACATTGAGGTAAGCAGGAGGTTGGGCAAAAGGAGGAGGCATGCCGTATCCTGGATACATGCTACGGGAGGAAAGTCTTTGAAGTGTTGGCCTCACTGAGGGGAGCCATAGCCAATAGGAGGTTGGCGTATGGATTGAGGAAGGGCTCCAACGGTACGTCGGCGGAATGGGAATGCCCCCGGGCGTTAGCGCCACGGGCTGGGAGGTCAGGAAATGGTATAAACATAGCAGTTGAGCGTAGATCGGGTCATATTTCAAGGCTATTTGGAGGGCGGCTTCTTCGGTTGGGGAAAATGGGGGAGGCGACATCTTCTTAGATGGAGGCTGAAGGAGTGTGGAGGAACCGGTCATATAAGCAGTCTTGAAGGGAGGGCTCGACATAAGCGCTCGATCTTCTTCGCCATTCCCCGACATGGGGCGGAAAAGCTGGGATTGAAGAGGGATTGCTTAAAGGAAGTCAAGAGCTCCGTTCCAGTGTCGTATCGGAGAGGGAGCTGGAAATAGGACAAAAAGGCTTGGGCAAGGGTCGCAAAGGTGGTATGGGAAGAGGTGGCCTGTTCAACATACCATTTAGAAGCTTCGCCGGTAAGCGTGTGTCGGAAAAAACGAAGACGGATGGAGTCATCGGTAATGGAATTGGAGGAACACCACATGTGGAAAGATCGGACATGATTGGTTGGATCTTCTCCAGCTTGGCCTTCAAATTTAGGGATGTCGGAAGGGAGGTTGGTTGGCATGGCAGGCCAACCAACATCGTGGCGGAAAGGGTCATTGATCAACTGATTGAAATCGGGGAGGCTGAGGCCTGCAATGTACGGCAGCAAGGGGGTGGCCGGGGTTGTTCCTGTGGTGGTTCCGCTAGTAGTCGGGCCGACATTAGGGTCGGGAGAACCGCTAGCATTAGGCCCTGGACCAGACATGGTGGTAGGGGGAGAACTAGGAGGAGAAGGGGAACCCGATGAATCAGGAGAGGAGTCGGAGTGCGGACTCGGAGGAGGACTGGCTCGACGACGGCGGGTCGGAGCAGGTCGATCGACCGGAAATTGAGGGTGAAGGCCAAGAAGTCTCCTGGAAAGGCACCTTGGGGGCACAATGACGACAGGAAGAAGGAAACCGACAGGGGCAGAAAGGGACAGAATCAAGTGAGGCCAAGGGCAGAAGAGGTGCAGTGAAAATTGATTTTAGAGTCTTTGCCAGGCGGTGTTAACCATGCGCTTCTTCACTTAGGGTCGGTGTGTGGCGTGCGTTAATTTTAATTTTTAAACCCTTTCTGTTTTGAGAGCAAGAAAAAAGTGTGCTGCGTAGCTGAAAATAAACCTACAGAGAGCAGTATATAATGCTGAAATAACAGAAAAATAACAGCTACTTGTGCATCTATCTAACCCAAGAAGGCGGGTCTCTCAAAACTAATCTGAAAAGAAAGGGAAAAATCTAGGCAAAACACACGGAAAAGAGGCCAATAGATCTAAGGTCAAAAGGGATAGGGATCTAAAGGATAAAGCTGCTGAAAAGAGGTGCAGATCACAGCCAAAAGACAGAGGCAAGGTGGCTGGAAAAAGGAAGGAAATCAGAAAAAAGCGGAGGGGGCAAGGTGGAGGCCCTAAAAGTAGATCCAAGAAAATCTTCAGGAGGTGATTTGAGAGGTAGAAGAGCTGATTTCAATGGATCTGAAAGGGAGGTAACAGATCTGGAAAAAAGGAGGCTGAAGCTCTGAAAAACGGACGGCTGAAACAACTAAAACTCTTCCACAAAAAGTGGAGGGTACTAAAGCCCTAGGGGGCTAGGTTCCCACTTAGATGAGTAAAAACATATCAGAACTTGGTCAAAGCGGGCTGAGACAGAGGCTGGAAGACCCTGACAGAAGCTGCAGCAGAACCCAGAAAAATTGCAGAAAAATCACTGAAAAAATGGCAGGTCGCAGTTTCTGACCTGTTTTCAGTGCAGGTCGCAGAAAAGGGGCAGAAAAGTGTGACCTGGAGGTCCAGGTCGCAGGTTATGGGCCAAAAAGTGCGACCCCTCGTTCCGGTTGTCTCGGCGGAAGATTTTCAGAAAAGTTGCCGTCTCAGTTGCGGTTGGTGTCGCTTACCTGCGCAATAGGGCCAGAAACACACGGAAGTTAGAAATCTTAATGTTTTAGGGTGTTATAGGGGAAAAACACCATGAAAATAGGAAAAACAAAAAGCTGAAAAGAAACCCTAGGGTCTGAAGTAGCTGGATATGCAGGAATATGAAAAACGACAGCGGTCGTAATTTAAAACCCGTGTGGAGTCGCCATTTGTTAGTATGAATCCTTTGTCGAAGTGTACGAAAAGGACCACTTTAGCTATGCATAACTAATAGCCCTAATAACAAAAGTGGCTGCCAATATCTTCAGATCTACGGTTAGTTAGACATAAAAGAGCTGCAAAAAACCAGATCTATGCATGGAAAGACATTAAGCAGAAAAAATAAGGGTTTGCTCCATATACCAATAGACAAGACAAGAACAATTTTTTGAAAGAATTTTTATATTAATGGGGCACCTGGGAGGAAAACAAGAAGGCGTATCCAATTCTCCTCAGTGGGATGGGTTCTTGGAAGTCCTCAGCACTTCAGATCTAAGATTTCTCTCTTGTTGGTGTAGAAAACCCACACAAAGAATGGAACTCAAAGGGAGCTCACACAGCAAATGGCAGAAAATGGTGACCAAGTGTATAGATCCAAGAGTGATCTAATAGGCAACAAAAGGTGAAGAATGGTAGGAAAAACCCTCCTATTTATAACAAAATATTGGGTCATTCTAGATCTTGGTGCATGGGTTAACCAGATCTAGATCCACTTTTTATGGAATATTTTATTATATTTGTTGGAGGAAAAGGTATTTGACTTGGGTCAAATCCCTTAATTTGTCAAAAATAAATAAATAAATGATTTATTTATCTTTTTAAGGAAGCGGTTAGAAGATAATCAAATAAATAATGATTTATTTAATTATTTAAGGAAGTGGTTGAAAGATAATTAAATAAATAATGATTTATTTAATTACTTGTGGGTGATTTGGTCATATTTAACAAGGAATATTATCTAAATAAGATTTAAATAATTATTCCTAGAAAATAATAAGATAAATAAAGGTTTATCTAATTAATTTCTTTGTTTTGGGTTAAACATGACTGGGAATAATAATTAAATTATGGTTTAATTAATTATTCCATGAGAAAAATCAAACAAATATAGGTTTGTTTAATATTTCCTTTTGGGGTTTCCTGTTTTAACATAGTGAAGGCAATTTTACTTAGGGTAAAATTGGTCTTACATGGTGTACTTGGGTCCATCTAATGAGAATAGGTTAGATGACCAAAAAATGGTGTAACAACACCCTATAGGGAGTGGGGTGATTCCTTGTCTTCAAATTCAACTTCTCTATCACCTCAGTGGAAACCAGATTGTCTGTGCTGCCACTATCAATGAATAGCTAGCAACATTTCCCTTGGACCTTGCATATGCTCCTAAACAAGGTCTTCCTCTGTGCAGGCTCAGTGACCTCTTTAGCTTGCTTCAACAGAACGTTATTTACCACTAAGGATTCTCCCCTCTCTGGAAGAATGTCTTCTTCAATTTCTGCCTCCTTTTCTGCCTGGGAAACAACAACATTCCTTGGACTAGCACCCACATTCTCTGGGCATTCATAGTGATTTTGTCCCACTTCCCGACATCTATAACACCTCAATTCTCTACCTCTGCCTCTGTCTCTGCCTCCTCTTCCTTTTCCTCTGTAATAACCCCTTCTGCCACTTGCATCCTCCTTTGTAGATGCATTCTGAGGTGCGCTACTGTTAGCCCCATCCCTAGGTGTAGGATTTCCTCTACCACCCTGACTTCCCTTCCCACGGAAAGTACCTCTCTTCTTGGCAGACTGTTTCCTCAAGAGTTTCTCCTCTGCTTTCAAGGCCATCTGGTAGGCCTCTTCCACTGTCTTAGGAGATAGAAGACCAATCTCATCTTGGATCTCCAGCTTGAGACCATTCACATATATGGCAGTCTTCTCTGGTGTATCTTGGAATTGCCAGTATCCCATGCTCACTCTGTGAGAACTCTCTATATGTTATTTTCTGCATTCAAAGCCTGCATATCGGGGTTAACAATTGTTTAACCTGATATTGGTTGGTAATCATAGCGAGAATTACCTTCAACTTAGCCACCATTAGAGTCTCGGCTCTTGATGAGTTGGCCTCCAAACTCCTCCTCCTATTCACACTTGCTCCGTCCTGAGAGTGCGCATGTCCCTTGACGATTCTTTCTGAGTTTGGATGCTATCTTCAATTGTATCTTTATGGAAATTCAGGCTTTTATTAATTCATTTATCAGTCCATGGCGTATTACGCTGTTAGAAATCCTTAACCCGGCCAGATTAATCACAGACTTAAATGCGAGACCCAGAATAGTCCTAAGGAGCCTCATGTCAGGAGGAATTTCAACATTTTCTTCAGCTTCTTCTGTTTCAGGTTCATTGATGTCTTCAGGATATTTGGTCTGTCTTCACTGCATGACATCCATTCTAGCCTCAACCCTCTGCAACACCTCCAATACCTCTCCGTTGGCTACAGGTCTCCTTCTGCCGGCACCTCTACCAATTCGGATTGCCATGTCAGCAAACAACTTAAACTTCCTGCTCTGATACCACAAATGACACAACAACAAGGTGAAGTTGGATTCCAAGGAGAAGTTGGTCAACTGTGACGTGGCCCTGGTCGCCTTCTCTTTCATTTTTCCTACGTGGTCTTTTTTATTCTCTCGGCAATTTTATTTATCAATTTTAGAAAATTTGATAAATAAATATAATTGGCAACTTTTGAATGTTATAGGTAGTCCCCGGCTAATATCTTATTTCCAACCTTAAAATCGAAGTTATAACTCCCCGCGCCTTATATGATATCCCGACACCTTATAACTAACAATTAAACCTTCAGGCTTTATAATTGTACTCCATGCTTTGTAAACAGAACATTATAATAGAGCTTTGAACCGGCCCCACCTATACATATGTATGCACCGTACCTTAGTTAACCTCCGACCTCTTTTATTAAACTTCACACATCTTCAACAAACAGCCATCGTCCGATCGCCTTTGCCCAGATCAATGGCTTGTATGCATTTCGCTCGGCGTCCAACGTCGATCTTTAACGCGCGAAGGCGCAGGTTAACGGGCGGTTTTGAAACGGTCCCCTTTCCACGTGCCGATTCCTGTATGGAATCGCTCCAATTCAGAAAATACCACCTACGCCGCAAAAGTGGTGCGAAATGGGTCAATCCACCTTCCAAAACCACTCGTGGTTTTGCTACAGTGCTTACCAGGGTTAATGGTCAATTGCGTTATTCTTCATCCACCTTACTCAGGTTCTCGACTCGGGTTAGGAATTCTAATTATCAACAAAAAAATGTATTTCTTTTGTCAACAAAGCGAAACTTCTGTTATAAAAAAAGAGAGAGGATTAAATGGCCACAATTTCATGCAGAGACCTCGCCTGCGGCGGGATTGAATTCACTGGGTTATCCAACAAGGTGCAGGATTCAAGACAGAGAACGGAATCTCCAATACACAATTTCCTTGCAATCAAACGAACCTCCACACAATTAAGGATTGGGATGGTTCAACGAAGAAATGAGCACATAAATCGTTTAATTGGAAACAACTGTTAGCACAGAGTTTTATTGCCAAAATTTCTCTTTGTACTTCCCCCCCTCTCTTACATATGGAGGCATACATTTATATACATCCACATATGACTCTTTGGTTCCTCTGTGAGGACCGTTCTAGAAATCAAAGGTCTAATTACAATTTAATTAATTAACTGAAGTGACAGATGGATGAAATCCAACTGTTCGACTTCTACAACTCTAACTACTCTAAAATGAAAACGATCAGCTGAGGTATTGACACCTAGCTGTTACAATTTTGATGATTTCAAAATTCCTAGCCACAGCATGTGGACAAAACATCCTACATTGCTGGATAGTGTCTAATGCCCCTGCATCACCGTGGCTTTCAAGTTTCAAGGAACGAGGAGTAATTGGGTAACTATGAGCGTATGCAGTGTAAAGGTCAGATTTGGAAGTTTTGACATAATTGCATCTCATGCGGAAGTGACCGGAGAGGGGGAGAAAGTAGTATAACTATTATTACAATATGATTTCCTTTAATGATAAAGTGTGACGGAAGCAAGAATAAGATAGGTAATTATTTCTTCTTTCATCCCGAAGTTAAAACATGTAAGCATATCTTACTTATAGTTACTTATGTGGTAGACTAGAATATTCACTAATTCGAGTAGTGGCTTATGGAAGGAAAATGGAAGATAAGGTATATGTAAGAGAAATTGGCTATTGTTGAAACCTACTCTCATGCCATAAGCAGAGCCACTACTGCCAGCAGGCATAGCCTCAATAGGGTTGCTATTTTAACCCAAAAAAGGAGCCAGAATCCTTATGTAAAAGTAGTTATTCTGCCAATTTTGTGGAGAGATCACCATGTTGGTATGATAGGCAGATAACCATAGTGCCACTCACCAGAGTTGTAGCAAAGTGATCAGGCTGGCTCGTGATGAGACCTCCTTTCCTTCAAGCAGATGAGAAGGTCATTACCCTGGTGTGGTGGCCATTGTGTTCATGTCACTTTCTAAACTCTTATGAACATGGTAGGCTGGCTCGTAATGAGACCCCCTATCCTATCTTGAAAATTTGCGTGTAAGCATAGTACTTCTTTTTGAAACATAAGAATTTTGATTTATAAGGAGGTCACTATGCTCGTATGATGGCCAGATAGTCACAATGCCATTCACTAGGATTGTAATAGAGTGATCAGGCTGGCTCGTGATGAGACATCTTGTACTTCAAGCAGATGAGAAGGTCATTACCCTGGTGTGATGTTCATTATGGGCATGTCACTTATTAAACCCTTATGATCATGGTAGGAAGGCTTGTGATGAGACCCCCTATCCTCTCTTAAAAATTTGCATGTAAACATAATAGTTATTCTTTATACATGAAGGGAGGCTCATTAACTCCTTAAGAGTTAGGGATGGTGAGAGAAGTAAAAAGAATTCCAATACAATTAATACCCCTTATTCCTATTTCTTCATTTTGAAGGGAAATACTACTCGAAAGTGAAGAAATGTATACCATCATAAGGTCATGTATTGTATGATAAAACATTTGAACTGGGAAAGACTTAACCTTTCATTTCATATACGTACAATGTTGGCTTTTGGTTTAGAGATTATAGTGTCAAAGAATCATCATATTGGTAATTTTACTGCTTCCTTCTTCTCTTCAACTGCCACTTCCTACTCAGAGATGTCTTTTATAGCTAGGGTGTGGATCGAAGGGAGGATATTGACAAAGGGAAGAATAAAACACAAAAACAAGGCTGTTCAATCTGATTGAACAACAACTGTTCAATAGGATTGAACAACAGTCGTTCAAAGAATTTGAACATCAAAGATAAAAACATGAAATCACGATTGTTCAATTTGATTGAACAGCAGTTGTTCAATTGGATTGAACAAAAACCGTTCAAAGAATTTGAACATCAAGAAAAATACAAGCACAAAAGCATGACTATTCAATCCAGTTGAACAATAGTTGTTCAATTGGATTGAACAACAGCCGTTCAAAGAATTTGAATAGTAAAGATAAAAACACGAAATCAAGGTTGTTCAATCCGATTGAACAACAACTGTTCAATTGGATTGAACATCAGCCGTTCAAAGAATTTGAACAACAAGAAAAATAAAAACAAAAAGCATGGTCGTTCAATCCGATTGAATAATAGCTGTTCAATTGGATTGAACAACAATCGTTAAAAGAATTTGAAAAACAAAGATAAAAACACAAAATCATTGTTGTTCAATTAGATTGAAAAAAAACCGTTCAAAGAATTTGAACAACAAGAAAAATAAAAACAAAAATCACGGTTGTTCAATCTGATTAAACATTAGTTGTTCAATTAGATTGAACAACAAGGATTGAACAACAATCGTTCAAAGAATTTGAACAAGGAAAGAAAAATAAAAATGAAAGAGGATGAGAAAAAGGATACACTTTCGAGCATGAGGAATGTACAACAAAATAAGAACTAGGAATTGTAAGGAAACTACATACATTATTTAGAAATGACGGTAGAAAACTCTCATGTACTTGAGGTTGTGGGGTTATCACCCCCTGCTGTCACAACTTGGATGGTGGGATCATTTCGTACCTATTGGAAAAAATATTCCTTTGTGAGAGGATTGCGATATAGGTGTATTCTGTGCCCATTTACTCAAAATGTAGAACCAGACCCATCTATGGTGGTCAAGGTGAGTGTGCCATTGTTGTGTACTTCTTGAATTTCGTATGGACCGAGCCACCTGTTGTACTATACAACAACCCTCCCTTTTTCTAAAATTTAGAAATAAAATTTAGAAATAGGGTCCCTTTCTTTTTAGAAATAAAACACTTAGAAATAAAATTCATTGTTTTGGAAAATTTCATATTATTACTAAACAGATTCAACATTCAAAAAACTTATTGTCCGATCTAATATACAAGGCCTTATCATAAAAAAACAAATCAAAGTTAAAAGTTCAATCGCAATCGGAGAATCGGAGATAACCTTCAAAAGAAATTTCATATGCCCATTTCAAATCTTCCGATGCGATTAGTCCAATCGGAAAATTTTAATCGCTAAGAGTTTAAAACAATTAATTATAACTTCCGATGCGATGCGGTCAATCGCAATCGATTAATCGGGACAGTCTTTAAGAAACTCTTTACGCTTAGTTGAAATTCCCCGATCCGATGTGCATTTGATAATAAACGCTTTTAAAAGAAAATCGAACATTTATTTTAAAAATATGGTAGACCCCACCATTAGAGATCGGAAAGATCTGCAATCGCAATCGATCAATCGGGATAAACGTATTGTGATACTCATTTGCCATTCGAAAACTTCCGATGCGATTCATCTATTTTGCATACGAATATTTTTGTTGAATATATTAATATATCACAAGCGCCAAATCTTTATTGGTACGAAGGCATTCAATAACGAATCAAATGAATATGGTTTATGATTTGGTTTTAAATACTTAGGTGTGACCCAAAAGGAGCATTTACGCAATATACGAAACAAATAAATGAAAACCATAAGTTCATAAATCATTCCGTTTGAGTGGCTTGTTGATCACGACTGAGAGTTTATTGTCTTGCAGAGCCAAAGAACAACAAGTTCTTTCATTCACAGACAAAGGAAAGCGGTAGCAGACGCAGAAATGTCAAAGAGAGGAAGAAGAAACAAGACTGCTCTACCAGTGAAGCTTGCCGAAACTCCTACGGTCTCAAAAGAAAAGCCCATAAAGCCAAGGCTAGTCACAAATACATCATGCCAAGGTCTTGGGAAAATGACATGGGACACAGTCTACAACCTATTGGAAAAAGAAGACCCTAAGGTCACAGTGGAGAAGGCATCAGTTCCAGACGAGGATAGCTCGGATTCTGACTCTGACATCAATGAAAGAACACTTGCAAATTCATTTCTGCATCGAATTGCAGCCAGAGCGAGCATCATGCCTTACTATGATGTAGTCCGATGGGTTATCGACAGTGTAAAGATACAAGATAGAACGTTTGTTTCAGCATCTGGAGTGCCTTTCGGCTCGTTTAAAGCAGAAAACTTGAAAGTAATGTACCACCTTCCAGACCCACAGAAGGTGTATAACAAGGAATTTATCAAAGATTTTGCTGATAATAACAAAGTCCAATCCGACCCTATCAAAGATTGGAGGAAAAACCCAGAGAAGCACCGAAATGAAGCATCCGGTATGTATTCTATAGATTCTCTTCTGCCTCCATATTCCTATGCAGCTGCCATGATGTGTAGGTTATTTGGCAATGATAATTCAGCTAGGTTTTCTATACAAATGGTCCCATTAATCCTAGCAGCTGTGAATTCCGACATTATGGATTGGGCTGTTATTCTTTCTGATAGAATGGCCAATAGGATCCTTGAATACAGACAAGAAAAAGATGTTGGAAATTCTACTCCCTTTTTCTTTTGTGCCTATATTCTTGATGCTATTTGTTTCAATTCCGAATTTCCCTTATTTGGATGGAAATGGACTCCCAAAGACCCTCTTCCAATCCATATTTATCATAAATTGCTTTGGAAGATTCATTTCCAAGCTAATGTATATAGAATTTGTCATGGTTTCCTCATCCCTGTTTTCCAAACCATTTTCAATCGCTTTCCTCCTAGGTTTTCTGATAAAGCTAAAGCCGACCGGTCTGCAATCGGAGATTGGTTTGGGGAGGAAAAATTTACTTACATCAGGGTTTTTGGTAGTATAGTGGAGCCGCATGTTCTTCCGCTTTTTGTTCCAGACAAACTTCTCGCTCAAGAAGTTTCTTATCAATTGACAATTGAAGGTATATCTAGGTCTTTGAATAACAGTAAGAAGAGAATGTGGCCTCAATTCCCACTTAATTGTGGTCATTTCACTCTAAATGATTTCAAGCATGCAGAAAAAGAAGTCTTCAAGATAAGAGGTTGTAAATTTGCAACCATTCCTGGAAGACAATATGATCCAAAAAAGATAGCATTTGATGTCACTCCTTTAGTTTCAATTGCTCGTTTTGAGCATGAACCAGATATGTTCGATGATTTGTTTGTTTCATTAGATAATTTTCCTCGAATTTTTGACTTGGTCAAGTCTAAATTTCAACAGGAGGAAATAAATAAATTTCTCTTATTTAGAAGCCATAGATTGTTGAGAGTACCTCTGGACCAGCTGAGAACTCAAATCCAAAAATCAGAGACAGAAGGTACATCCGGCCAAACGCTAGTAGAAACATCTACCAGCAAAATCATTACACAATCGGCTGTCAACCAACCGATTGTACATACTCAAAAAGTGGTCACTATTGACAAACCTGATGCCCCAAAGGGAAATACTGCTCAAATGACAGACAAATGCACAAATATCAATGATCAGGTGCATAATCAAAAGGATGGATCGGATGATAAAAGCACTAAACAGAGCATAGATAAAGAGAAAGGAAAAGAAATAACTAAGGAGATTATGGTTTCCACTAATCTTGATATTTCTTCTCAGCTATTAAATCAATATGATCAGTTTGCTCAACAGGTTGGATTGCAGGATAAAGGTGAAGAACAAATAGAGCAGGATGTTGAAATCATTCATGAACATCCTACAGGGCATATTGTATTAAAAGGTGAGGAGATCCCTCCTTTGGATGTATTTTACAGCCCTAAACATAAGGCTGTTGTCAAAAGACAAAGAAAGAAAAGAAAAACAGAACAGGGTATATTTTCTACTCCATCAGAGGAGTTTATGAATATTGTTTATAAGAACAATGAAATGAATCCATTTGAATACCTTACGAAATTGTCCCAGTATACAAGAGCTTATAGTGCTGCAACAGTGGATAAAGTTGTAGAAGTTTCTCAACTAATAACTCAGAAAGATCTTCACATAGCTTCACTGGAAAAACAAGCTAAGGAGAATCAGCAACTGATCAGCCAATTGCAACAACAACTACAGGATCAGACATTCAGGTCTAAAGAATTGGAGAAACAGCTTGCCGAAGAAAAGAAGAAGGTTGATGAAAATCTTTTAGGCAAACAAAAGCAGCTAAATGAAGAAATTTCTAAGTTACAGAGTCTGTTACAAAATGAGGAAAAGGCAAAAATGATTCAAGAAAAGGAATTTCAAGCAACTTTGGATAAGTTTAAAGATTACCCAAAGTTAAATGAATTCAAATTAGAAGCCCTTGAGGCTAATAAATTATTGACTCAACAGTTAATTGAATTTTGCTCAAAACTGTCACAAGCAGAACCTTTTTGTGGTATTACTTCATCTTTGATCCAAACTATCATAACTCTTAGACAAGAAATAGATGATGCCGATGAAAAGATTTCTGAGTTTCTCAACTGGCAGGATACAGAAAAGGGAAAAGAAGCAAATCTTCCTAGGATAGAGGAAAAACACAAATAAATCTTGTTTACAGAATGGGAACATCAATTAATGAAATCTGATAGAGCAATATCAAGGGCCAGAAATATAATGAATAATCTCACGCAATTCATAAATGATAGCTTATATTCAATTAATCTCATTTCAGACTGTGTTCCTGGCAGTTTGCCAAAGATAAAAGAAACTGAAGACAGGTGGAGAAAAGAAATGGAAAGGAAAAGTCAACAAATCGGCAAACTTCAAACTATATCCGGGATAGTATGTGGACTCATGTGATCAAGCCAAACAATCAACAGACAGCTATCAAACTTCTATCAAACGCTGTCGATTGTCTAATTCCAGAATTTTCTGATGCCACCTATGCTGGACAGTTGCATTCTGAGATGAGTCATCCACCAAGACTCCGAGATATGTTGAACATTTGCAATTTGGCTTCATCAAGCGAGGGAGAAAAACAATGAATCAGTTTTATTCAAAATAGCATTTCAGTTTTAATTTGATAGATTGTAGCAGTAGTATTAGGATTTTGTTATGTAATTTATTATTTAAATCCCTCTCATGCATTTAGAGAAGGATTGGAAGTTGTAATATTTTTGGGATTTGGAGCTAACATTTCTGTACTTCATTCCTTATTATATTTATATGAAAGATCACATCTGGTGATTTTTGTGCTCAAATTATCTTTGAAGTGTTGCATTTTTGTGCCTTTGGATTTAATTTTACATTGGAGTTACTAGATCAGAGTATCACATTTCGTTTGACAGTCTGCAAGATGAATGAGGTATTTTTATCTGTTCATTGTTGATTGTCTCTGTTATATGGTATTCATTTGAAGAATTTTCTATCATTTATATATTTGATTTTCATAATATTTCCTTTTTATATTATCATTTCTGAGTATAATTGGAATATTATCATTTATAGACATATATGAATGGTATATAATGATGAATGCAATATGCTAATATAACTCTGTTTAATTTATTAAACAGAGTTATCTTTAATCGTTTCTGCACATTTCAATTTAGTTAATAATACATTTCCATGGTTATTATTAGATTGAAATAATCCTAAGTTGTATTCACATATAATCACCCGGGTTAAAATTAGAATTTCTTTATCAGCATTTAGTTTATATTAGATAGTTTTATTTTCTGTTAATTTAGTCCCATTTTCACCCATCCAATTCAATCCACTTAGTTATAAGGAAACTAGTCCTTTAAATCCAGTCGGAGCCACCATCCCAAACGGAAAAGGAGCTGTCTTAAGGTCCCGACCGGGTGGTTTTCCCCCAATGTTTGAAGCAGAGATTTTCTAGGCTTCAACACCACCTTGTTTGTAATTTTCCCAAAAAATCTTGGAATCTGGAATGATAGAGGAGTGCCCAATCTCCTTTTTTAAATATCATTTTCTTGATAAGGTTGTCATGCCACTTAGCTCTTTGTTGTTGGATGATTCTTTGTGCTGCAGAGCTAGTAGCCACATTTCATCTAGCTCATTTATTTGTTGGAGTCTTTTAACCTCGGCCTCTGTTAAGTCCAGCCCTACCTCCCGGGCTGTTCTTAGAGTCTTGATTTCGAACTCAATAGGGAAAACATGATCTCTCCCAAATACTAGATGATATGAGGAATATCCAGTGGTGTTTCACCAGGTTGTGCGATAAGCCCATAAGGCTTCTGGTAGTATAGTGGCCCAGTCCCGACGATGTGTTCATACTGTTTTGGTAAGAATTTCCTCCAGGACTTTGTTGGTGCTTTCGACCTGCCCATTTTCCTGCAGGTGGTAAGGAGACGTAACTCTATGAATGATATGGTGATTCTTTGGGGTGGTTGTAATTTTATTACCCACAAACTGTGCCCCCCCATCAGTTATCACTTCCTGTGGCAAACCATATCGCACGAACAACTCAAAAAGTAAATTAATCACAGATTCTTCCATGGCTCTTGATAAGGCCATTGCTTCTACCCATTTCCTTACGTAGTTTGTGGCAACCAATATGTATATTTTCTGGTTTGATGGTGGGTTGAATGGTCCAAAGAAGTCTAGTTCCAACCATTTGAATGGTTCTACTACCAATTGTGGTTGCAGTGGAATCTCATCAGCTTGGCCTGGGCGGCCCATTTTTTGGCAGCTATCACAGGCTTGGAAATATTTTTTTGCATCTTTGAAAATCATAGGCCAATAATAGCCTAATTGTAACACTTTGTGTCCCTTTCTGTGTTCTGCAAAATGGCTACCACAAGGTTCATCTTTACAGGTCCATAGGATGTCATACATCTCGTCCTCTCTGATGCATTTGCGTATGTGAATGTCGGCCCCCATATGGAAGAAGTATCCACCGATCCAGGAGAACCTTGCACTACATTGTACAATCAATTTCCATTCTCTTGATGTTAAATGTCTAGGCAATGTTCCTACTGCCAAGTAATTTTCCACGTATGCATACCATGGCATATTTACCGCTACAACAAACAGATGTTCGTCAGGAAACTGATCATCGAATGATAGCATATTGTCCCTCTTTGGAACCCTGGATAGGAAGTTTGTGACCATGTTTTCCTTTCTTGGACGGTCCTTAATAGTTATATCGAATTCCTGCAACAGTAGCAACCAATGAATTATTCTCCCCTTCGTAATTGGTTTATTGGCTAAATATCTAATGGAAAGGTGATCAATATACATGAGTATTTGATAGCCAGTTATATAATGTCTAAATTTATTAATAGCATAAATGACAGCTAGGAACTCCTTTTCAGTCACTGTATAATTTAATTCGGTAGCAGTGAGGTTTTTGCTGATATAATAAATAGCATAGGGATTTTTGTCCTCTTCTTGGCCAAGAACTACCCCTATTTCTATTTGAGATGCATCTGAAGAGATTTGAAAAGGAAAATTCCAGCTAGGCCCTCACAGAATTGGTGCTGTCGAGACCAATTTCTTTAAATATGAAAAAGCGATGTCACATTTATTAGTCTAGTGGAATTCAACATTTCCAGTTAATGCATACAAAGGTGAAGCTATTTGTGAGAATTTTTTATAAATCTGTGATAATATCCTGCATATCCCAAAAAACTGTGTACCTCCATCTACGTACATGGTGTGGCTAATAGAAGGATTACCTCTATTTTTCCGGATCTACCTGTATTACAAATGCATAGATGTATTGACCAAGGATTACTCCATCGGTCATCATCATGTGACAATTTTCGTTGCTTAAACATAACCTAGTAGCAATACATTGCTCCAACATATTTTCTAGCATTTTTAATGCTTGATCAAAGTCCTCACCATATGGGGTGAAGTCATCCATATAGATTTCAAGTCCCTCATTTATTAAGTTAGAAAAAATGTTGATTATGGCTCTTTGAAATGTTGTTGGGGCATTACATAGCCCAAATGGTAAAACCCTGTAAGAAAAAGTACCCCATGGGCAGGTAAAGGTCATCTTATCCTGGTCTTTGGGGGCTATCTAGATTTGATTGTAACCACTGACCCCGTCAAGAAAGGTAAAGAACCGTTTCCCTGCCAATGTGTCAAGGACCTAGTCAATAAAAGGGAGGGGAAGTGGTACTTCTATGTTTCTTTACTTAGTTCTCTGTAATCCACACCGATTCTCCATTTTCCATTCTTTTTATCGATGAATACCATAGGGGAGACCCATTTGCTGTCTAAAATAGGATAAATGAAATTTACATCCAACAGTTTTTGCAGCTCCTCTTTTACAATATCCTTTAATTGCAGGTTTAGCCTTCGCTGAGGTTGTCTAATGGGTTGAACTTCCTTATCAATATAGATGTGATGGGTGCATAACTGAGGATCTAAGCCCTTCATGTCTAGGTATTCCAAAGCAAATGCCCCTTGATACTTCTATAGAATTTTTATGAGTCTTTGCTTTTGGTTACCATCCAAATAGCCATTGATATTTAGGATATTTCTTGGCTCAATCTCAATGGGTATGTTGTTACACACAACAGTTGTGGGAATATGTTGATCTTGAAGGTATGTCAAGGGGTCCTCTTGAAATTCATATTCAAGGACTGTTTTCAACATTTGGAGTTTTAAATTTCCAGATGTGGATGGTTGACTCATAAAATGATTGATTACATTGTCTTCAGTTTGATCCTTAAATTCAAGAGCCTCCACTAATGTCATAGGTGGATGAATGTTTTGCTCCAAATATGTATATGGATGCTTTTGAATTTTTACCGTGGGTAAGCTTGGTTTGGCAGGTGGATAAATAATGATATTTTTTATGGAATCTCCTCTAGTGATGGTCATGCTGCCCTTTCAGCAACCTATGTAAGCATCAGCTGTCACCAGCCAAGGTCGCCCAAGAATCAATGGGTGCCCATCCATCCTGTTCTTTGGATTAATAACTAAGAAATCAACTGGATACTCCCATGAGTCTACAGAGACCAGGATGTCTTGCATTATTCATTCTGGTATGATAACAGACCTGTTAGCAAGCTCTAGCAATGTAGCTGTGGCTTTTAAAGCTGATATGCCTAGTTTTTCACAGGTTCTCGTAGTTAGGTTGTTAATGGCCACCCCTAAGTTGACCAATGTATTTGGAAAGGAGTGGCCAGCGATTTTCACAGTTACTATGGGATTTCCTGGGTCTTCATATTTCACGGGCGGTTCCTTACCCAGTAATAAGTCAGATAGCGCCCCTACCACATGAACGGTGGGTACAACCTTTGTCCTTTTTACTTGATTCTTCCCACACAACTCTTTAATTTTTTTTTCATAGATGGGAATGTCTTGTATGGCCTGAAGAAGAGGTATTTTGATACAAAGGTTTATTGATTCCCCCAGGATGTCAAAATTTGGAGAGACTCTTGGTCTAGGCAGAGTTAACCTTTTAGGGAATGGAGGTGGAGACACCCTAAGCTCTTCAGGCCTCCCTTGGTCAACCGTTTCCTTTTCTTGTCCTAACTCTGTTTCCATTATATTTTCTTAGCTAGGTTTCGTTGAAGTTCCAGATTCGGATTGGGGTGAGGTCATGACTTCTGCTGGTGAGATAGTGCGTCTTGATCTCATCCTTAGTTCATTGCATTTCTTCTATTCAATTTCAGGGTTTGGATCTTCTATAATCTAAATTAGCTGAACAGTCCAGTTGTTGGGGTTAGGATTGGGTTGGGCTGGTAACTGAGGACAGATGATAGGTTGAGTGTTGTGCTGGATAGGGTAAGGAGCTGGCAATGTAGGTTGATTTTGAATCCCTGTCCCCATTGGTTGGTGGGTCATTCCCAAAGGTTGTTTCCAACTTTGAGGTTGATTGGTTTGAGAAGGGGATGATGGCCACTGAGTTTGATATGGGTTGTTTTGCCAATAAGGAGGAGAATAAGGAAAAGTTGGCCAATTATTCCCTATAGAGGGTTTCATTGGCCAAGGTGGTGTAGGAATTGATTGAGACGACCAATTGGAGAAAGGTGGTTGATTTTGCCAAGTTGCCGAGTGGTTTTGTTGGTTAAAATATGGAGAAGGAAAGAAAGGAGGTAGGTCATGAGGCATATCTAGTCGTGTTTTCCATTTCCAACGCTGGTTCATCAATTAGATTGGTTCTATTTCTTCTTCTGCTTCTTTGTAAACAGCTTTGACTCCTGGAAGTGAAGGGTAGTGATCTGTGGCATGATCCTTAGTGCAGATAGCACAAGTTTGAATCATGTCTAAGGGGAATTCCCTTTGGTTGTGCTTCTTCTGACAACGTGGGCAGAAAACAACTAAGTTTCGCTCTGTTATAGCTTGTTTCTGCTTGGCTTGTAGGACATCAAGCTTTGTTGTCAAAGTACCTAGAATGTCAGTTTTGAAGTCTTCCAAAAGATTACCAAACTCTGTTCTGGTCACATTTCCACCAGACTGCTTGAGATCTTTCTTTGTTGAGTCTCGCCCAATTGGCTTACTTCGCATACTGCCCCGAGAACACCTGATACAGAGTGAAATAATTTCATCATATTCTTCTTGATATATGTCCCCTCTTCATTATATTTAGTGTTTCAACCCATTCTTCTCTCATTCCCTTAAGTATTGTCGTTTTCAGGATGTCTTCAGATAATGCAGTATATGGGGACCTTTGTAGATTATACTGGAATCTTTCAACATACTCTTCTAATGTCTCATTGTCTTTTGCAGACATATTGTAGATTTCATATTTTAATTCCCGAGTCCAGAAATAATCTTGATATTTGTTTATGAAAATGTTCTTCATTTGGTCCCAGTTATTGATGGTCCCCCCCCCCCCCGAGTCCCATGAACTAGCATAATTACGCCCCCTTCAAAGTAGAGGGGAATAATTTTAGTTTCTGTGGGTTAGTGGTGTAGTCATATCCCCTACATAAGGCATCGAACTCAAACAAAAATGCATCAGGATCTTCCGAGGTCAATCCATGGAAGGTGGGGATGTTTTGTAAGGGAATGGCTTTCATGGGGTGTTTGTAGCATGATCAACAATGTGGTACTCCAATGTTGATGTCTGCCTCTAATTCTGGTTTTGATTGTTTTCCATTTGATTAAATATGTGCCAGTAATCTTTGGGAATTTCTTGTTTTGGAGGAGTAATCCTGGGGGGATTGGGAGGTGAGTGTGGAGGAAGCTTTACAGTGCTTTAATCTTGATCTGGGATACCGGTTATCTCTGTCTTGATCACTTTTAGGGGATTTAGGCTCTGGAGCTTCTATTTTTATTGCGCTGCTAGTTTCCCCTTCCCCTTCCTGTAAGTTGCAAGAACCTCCCTCTCTTGAAGGGTCAGTACCTATATGATCGACAATATAAAGGCTTAGTTCAGATCCTTCTGTCTCACTGTGAATCTCGGTGTGGGTTGTAGATGGTGAGGCTGTCGCCTGAGCGAGTGTGGTAAGACTTTGAATGGGAATAGTTTTGGGTCCTACGGATGCTTGGGATTAAAATTTCTTAATTATTTCGTCTATATATGTTGTTCTTCCAAGGATCACCAACCCCTTTGATTTTGGGGATTTTTGCGTATGATTTCAATTTGTTTCTATCTTTTTCCTCCTAGTCATAAAACAAGAGCACCTATTCTACTAGTTTTTGCACTATTTGCTGAGAAGCGGGTTAGGGAGCAAGCATTTTTCTTGTCGATACGCAGGTTTTTACCTCTCATTTTTAATACCCAATTCTTCATAGCAATAGAGAAAGATAAATAAAGACAATCACTCTTAAAACTATCCCTGGCAATGGTGCCAAAAATGTTGGTTCACCAAGGTGGCTTATTATAGGCTGTTGAACACCTAATCCTCTATGGGTAGGTGTGGAAGATGAAGAGTCACAAAGGAGTCCAAGTGACCTTGGAAGATGAATCCAAGAGTCACAATATTGTATTATAAATGTACATCTATGTGTAATAAAGATGCAACGAATGCCTATCTTTCTACTGTGTGTGTTGTGTGTGTTTATCTTTCTCCATACACCATGTGTGTGTTTAACATGGTATCAAAGCTGATACGTTCATAACCAACTCAACCTTGAGTGAGCCATTTGTGTTTGTGGCCTGTGTATATCTGCAAAAATTTTGGTCATTTTTGTAGCATTCAGAGATTTTTTGCAGCAGTCATTTTTGCCGCATTCAAAAATATTTGGCAGCGTTCAGAAATTTGTCTTGAGAAGAGCAGCATTGTGCATCTTGGCGTCGCAGGTTTTCTAACTACTCCTTCCAATTCTGCAATTTTTCCTACAATTACTACCTGCTTTTATTTTCTGCACATTGGAGAGCTGCTGGAAAATATTGTTTAAAGCGAGTTTCTGAAAAATTATGGGTTTTTTTACTGACAATTTCTGCAATTCTCTGCTGCTGGAAAAAGTACATTTGTGAAATTTATCTGCTGAAAATTTCCTAAAAATTCTACAATTTCTGCAATTCTCCAATTCTCTCTTAGCTGTATTCTTCTGGAAAAATTTCCTGCATTTCCTGAAAAAAATTTATTCTGCAGTTTTCTCAAAAATCTCTCTGCTATCTTTAAAAAAAAAAAAAAAAATTCTGCAACTCGACCCTTCGACCCTCTCTACACTTCCCCCCGTTCTCCCTCTCACAACCCACTTCACCTCTCGGCTCCACCCCGCCCCCTCACTCTATCCACCCACGCTCCCCTCAGCTCTCAACATCGCCCTCCCTATGCTACCCCCTTCCCACACCCCTCTCCCCAACGACCCTCTACACTCTCAGCCGTCCCCCTTACACCCTCCCCTCACTGCTACAGTCTACCTCCCGTCCCCGTCCCTGTCCCAGCCCTTACATCCCTCCTACGCTACGCTCTCCCCAACACTTCCCTTACCCACACCCTCACCCATTCCCCTTGGCCACTTGGCCTCCCTACCTCGCTACCTCCTCACTCACCTACCCCATTTCTCCTTAACCCCCTCACCTCCCCCTCATGTCCCCTCCCACATCCCACTCACCTCGTCCGCCCCTACGCTCTACGCTACCCCCCCTCGCAACCCCTCCCACCTCTATTCATCCTCACCCGTCCCCCTTTCCCACGGCCCTCACCACCCATTACCCCCTCCCCTTGCTCTCTCACCCCATCCGCCCTGCAACCCCGCCCCCTTACACCCCTCATCACCCTCATGGCCTTTCCACACATGCCCCTCCCCTGGCTGCATACCTGCCCAACGCTCACCATCCCACTCAAATTTTTTCAGCCTTCCCTCCCCCCTCCCACGTTCTCCGTTTTAATTTTTTTTTTAATTCGACTTTTTATTTTTTTTTACAGTTTTACCTCCCCTTGAAAACACCTTCCTCAGTAAAACCTCCCCCAGTTAATACCTCTGTTTTCCCTATTTTTTTCTTTAAAAAAAAAAAAAAAAAGTAGAGAGAGAGGAAATGGTATATGAGTTAATGGAATGTATACATAGAGGAGAAAAGAGAAGTTTTGCATTGTATGATTTGTGGCATGGATAGAAGGGTAATTTTCTCAAAGAGTTTGACAATGTGAAGACATGTTGTAAATTGGTCATCATTTTCAAAACAACAATGGCATCATAGTTTGGCCACACAAAATTTCTGATTTTTGGAGTTTCCCTTAATCTTTATTGTGAAACAGTACTGCAAGGTCAAGCATCCAAGCTTGTGAATATCTCCTTCTTTTGTTGAGTTGATTTCTTGTTGGTGTAAAACAACTCTTTGAAGAAGAGAGAAACTAGCTGCCTTCAAGGGTTATTGCACAGTGTTTTTTGCTACACATTTACAAATATTTGCATAATTGTACTCAAATTGAGAGTGGATATTGCTTCTTCATTCATAGTTGCAATCAATGTTTGAAGTGTGAATTTGAGTTGTTGAGAAATTTTTGATGTAAGTAATTGTTTCTTGCCGGTTAGACAACCAAGTCTATACCTTGAGGTCCTCCATAATTTGAGCACCAAATTTTGTATTTTGGGAATTCCATAATTGGAAGGTTATTTGAAGTCATTTGTATTTTGTAAAAGTAAATTGAATCACATTGTAAATGGGTGCATTATCAGTTGAAGCTGACACCCTTTATTTCTCTTGAGCCTAAGTTGTTGAGAAAAATGGCTAAAATCAATGAGGCATTAGAGTTGTTGAATAACGTCATTCATTCCAGTGTTCATGATATGGTAAAAATAAGCAAGAATGCTCTTTGTAATATTCAAAGTTGTTTGCAATATGCACAAGACAAGATTGAGTTTTTTCAATTGGAATCTCAGCTTTAGCAAGATGAAATTCAACAAAAGAGTCACCATTCTGAACCTGTTTCTGTTCAAAAGATAGAGAAGGACTCCCATCAACAGCAAGAAGATAAAGTTGCAATTAATTCACATTCAGTTCCTTGTACAAGATCAAATTTACATGCAGATGCAACAGCTCAGCCTGCACTTCCCAAGCCCATCATCAGACCTTGGGAAGAGATTGCCCACAACAAGCACAAAACTGGTCTTGGATATGACAAGGATGTGTCCTTTCATATTCCGGACTACTCCAAGCCCATCAAATTTCAGAGTGCCATATTTCTTTATGACAGTTCACCTTCAGCTGTTCCAGATCTTTCTCCACTTCCACAACAACAACAACAGATTGTGAAATGCCAACACTGTGATCGAGTTGGCCATATGAAAGATCACTATTTTGATCTTCATCCATGCAAGCACTATGGTCGACACACTCATTCTTCTCACATATGCTTCAGAAACAAGCCTCCTGCAAGAACAAAGATTCATCTTGGATGGATCGCTTCTTGGCAATGGGCATTAGCAACCAAGAAGATGTTTAAGTCACATGTTAGAACTTGTTCTAGAATATTGAACAATCTTGCAGTTGAGTTTTCGCCATCATCTCACCTTGTACCTGATAGGGGGGGAAATGGTGGTCATCTACAAGCTTCGATGTCAGAACAAGCGAGCCTAAGACACAACCTGTCATTGCATATTCAGATTTGTAGCCAGAGACACAGCAGTTCAAGCGAGCCTGAGCCACAATTCGTCATTCCAGCTTCAAAGTTGTAGCCAGTGACACGGATTCCCATGAGCATGCCTTTGGTTGATGGACAACCTTAAACCATCCTCTTTCAGAACACTTCCTCTAGCAGAAGACTTCAGCTTCTTGCCAGTTTTGGTTGAGTTCCAGGAATTACATCAAGCATTCCAGTGTTGGTGGTCATCCTTAAACCATCACAGGTTGTAGACTTCCCTTCTTTTAGGTTGAAGGTCTCCCTTTTTATGAGGGACAACTCCTCTAGC
Source organism: Pinus albicaulis (assembly GCA_034641835.2). NCBI lineage: Eukaryota > Viridiplantae > Streptophyta > Pinopsida > Pinales > Pinaceae > Pinus > Pinus albicaulis. Next base: position 1,575,673,195 of record CM076581.1, read on the forward strand.
AGAAGCCTTTAGATTCTTGCCAGTTTTCGAAGAGTTCCAGGAACTGCAATAAGCGTTGCGTTCCAGTGTTGGTGGTCATCCTTAAACCATCTCTTTTTGACAACATTTTAGAGATCTGATCTATCCTAAGTGCTGCCATGCATAATTTGTAGATTTGTATTACAACTCTCTTCTTGGACTCACATATACCCCTTCAGATTAAGGGGGGGAATGTTGAACACCTAATCCTCTATGGGTAGGTGTGGAAGACGAAGAGTCACAAAGGAGTCCAAGTGAACTTGGAAGATGAATCCAAGAGTCACAATAATGTATTATAAATGTACATATATGTGTAATAAAGATGCAATGAATTCCTATCTTTCTATTGTGTGTTCTACGTGTGTTTATCTTTTTCCATACACCATGTGTGTGTTTAACATAGGCAACCTCTAAGCTTCTCATTCAATTGTCAACCCAGGGTAAGTCTACTTATTTCAAGGGTGTAAGCACATTATATGCAAGTGAGGTTGAATGATAGTTACTCTATATTTCTTGTGAAAAGGATTATCTAATTCTAGAAGTTCAATCAACTCAAAGAGAAATGAAATGATATAATGCAGCTAACTACTCTATCTAGCTCAGAAGGAGAGAAAACTATTATTGAACATCATAATGATGAATTGAACAACAAATTTAATGTATTGAACAACAACTTTAATGAATTGAGAAACAATCTGAATGAATTGAATCAGCAATTACTTATATAATTTTGCAATGTAATTCTCTTTGCAAACTAACTAATCGACATCTTTTTGTAATTAATCAACAATTGGATGCTTTATTGTACTAGGCGAACAATCTAATCCTTAGTGATAGATAACATTGAACAATAGTTACTCTAAGATTCATAAAGTGACTTTAAAGGAATTGGGAGAAAATGAAAACATCTAACAGCGATAAAGCATTACTGTAAACCAAAAAGCATGAATGCTAAACTATTATGATGAAAGAGAAACTGTAACCTCATGCATTTCTATTTTATCGAGTGGAAAGGTAATTCACAAACTGCATTAGATAACTGGACATCAATTATGTAACTAACACATAGCACGGAAATTGGCAAGGAAACTCCGAGGGGCTAGGCCCAAACCACTAGAAGTTCTAACGCAATGAAAAACTCAAAAGGTGATTATTCAAAACATCAAAAATCTTTATTAAATTGAAGGATAATACAGGGATACAACTGAACAGTTCTATCTTGATACATTGATTACATAAGAGAATTCCTATTCAACTCCCCTATCTAGTTCATCCTTGACCCTTTTAAAGGCGTTTCCACGCAGTGGGACAATATTTTCCAAATGACAGCCCGCTGCTCGTGGTTGTCATTTGGGTTCTTGGGCTTGGATCTATCTTTATGCCTTCTGTCAGTTTCGGGGAGTCACTGAGATTTCGGGAGTCTCTGTCTGTCAGCTGTCTTTCCTTTAACGTTGGTTTAGCTGCTCTGATTTCTTGTACACAGAGATACAATAAGTCAAATTTCTGTTATAAAACGTTCCTTTTGTCGTTAGCCTAATTGTCCTGGTTTTCATAAATATTATTTTGCATTATCATTAAGATGAGGAATAATTCCTAAAAATGTATCACAATTTGAAGTAATCATAGGGTGAGAACATACCTTAATTCCGGCCCAACAATGGCCTCTAACTCTGAAACTATGTTTAGTTGAAAATAAGTATCCAAATTCTCTACCCAAGCCTTGGATGTGCACTTGGGTGATCCATCATAAGAGGGAAAAAGGAACCTTCCCATAGTACGTTGTAGATCTTGGTTCTGCATGTAACCTCCACTTTTATGGTGATTGTGGGGTATCTTACCATCCTTGATTCGAATGAACTCTTGGAAGTTCAGGTGCTACTTGAACCTATGAGATTGAGATTCATATTCTAAGAAATAATCACCAAGAGTTTCTTCTCTTTGTGTCCCTCCCACCTCATTTCCAGCTGATAGGAATGTGGGTATGGTGGAGCGTTGTGAAGAATACCGTACTGCTGATTTCTCACACCATAAATGTGAAGTGCCGGAACTTTCTCCATGGTGAAACCCTCTAGTGGATTCCTTCTGCTTTTCTAATCTCATCTCCTTGACATCTTTAGCAATGTTCTACATGGTCTGGAGAATAATTTTTTGGATCTCCCTTTCCTCCATTGCTATAGATGTATTTCCCCACAAGCTCAGCCAAGATTATGCTATGACACCATTGTAATATTTCAAATTAGGAAAAGCATTAATATTGAACATAAAACTGGAATGTACAACAAATATCAATACAAACACATGAGAAAATAATAGATCCATTATATTATGTATCACATCAATATAAATATCCAATATGTTCAGGACCAAATCACTCAAACTAGGCAAACAAGCCTCCAATTCCCAAATACACTAAAAGCACAAATGTTGCTGCTATATAGAAATGCGAGAGTACATGATAGTGCAGTCTTAGTGAGGGTTACTAGAGCGAGAAAATGGAAACAAATAGATCTACTGATATGATGCTCAAAAGGTGTTGAAAATAGAGAACTAATATCTCAAACACAATCACAAGACAACCCGGAAAGGGTTTCTTGAAATACAAAAGATGAAAAATGTGAAGACTAAAACTCTATGGCTGAATCACACTGTATCACTAGAGCTCTGCTAAAACATGGCTGATATAAAAAGGAAATGGATGTAACTTCCCCTCTCTATATTTCCAAGTGAAAGGTTGCTCCCCTCACTAGGAAACTAGCTCATAAATAGGGATTCTCAACCCTCCACTGCAACACCCTACAAAATAACACAGTTCCTCAAGGAGAATGCATTGTGGATGAAGGTATTTTCTTGGCCCAATGCCGAATGGTGGAAATGAAGCTCAGAATAGATCTCCTGAGTGAGCACTCGAAGTCCCCCGAGGTAGAGTGTGGGATTCCCATCTGGAAATACCCTTGTACTAAACAATACAACAAACTCAGCTAAACAGTTGAAGCATGCAAGAAGTCATAAGACCCAAACATAATCAATATTATAAAATCCTCTCATGGCTGCCATCCTCTTCCTTATATTCTTGGTGATCTTCCTCACCGTTGGCCCCACTAATTTATGATGCTACTTCCATGTGAAGACTCCTCCTCCAAAACTGCGTTGTCCCCACTAGCTCCACTCTCTCCTATTGCAACGTTTTTGATTTGGTCAACCTTGACCCAATATACATGCATTGATCCCATTCAAACCAATGGTTTCTTTATTTCAGCTAGCTAAACTGATCCACATTCATACTAGAAGTGGTTTTATTCCTACTAAAGAGATTTAGGGGTCTCTTTACCCCACTTATTCATCTAAGTTATGAATAGAAGAAACATATAATATTCCAACTAGCTAAAAGCTAATTTGTAATATTACAACAAAGTTACAAATATATGATGGTTGTGATATGCAAATGTGGCACCTACACACCCTACGAGATATTCTCCTTTGAGGAGACAGGTACCACTTTCCCCGAACCCAACAAAACCAACGGTAGAGGAGGAGGATGAGGATGAGAAGCTACACAAATTTACTTGGAATGTCAAGGGTTTGGCATTGAGAGTTCCTCCAAGGAGCAAGGATGATACCCCTCAGTACATGAAGAGGCACACTGTAGGGGTTTGTTGGAGCGGGGTCCCCTGGGTTACACTTTTTGGTATATTTTTGTATAATTTTTGTATATGTGCACTGTGCAGATAGGTAAATAGGCTTTGGGGCGGGTCAAAGTCTCTATTTTGATGTAAAAGGATTTTAAGGGTAAAATGTGGGTCTCAAACCATGGTTTGAGACCATATTATTTGTGCGCTAGATTGATATGAATAGATAGATCGAGTGTTAGGAAGAGGTAGAATATTATCCATGGTATAATCTGAATTATTATGCGTTTGTGATAATTTTGTAAGGGTTTCAGTCTGGGTTGGGTAGAAAGGCTCCTGCTGGCTGTGTGCACAGAAGGGTAAAGTATAAGGGAAAGTATGATGTACTGAATTTATATGAATTAATACAAGGACTAATTTTGGCGGAAATCATCGTGTTATCTCTCTATGCTATCTGTTTACTATTCTGACTTAAGTTCGCTTTACTTCTGTTGTGCTTACTTGTATCTGCGCGAATATATCTGTTATTTATGCATGAATTTATATTGATGGTTTATGAATCTACTTAAGTGATTGTGCATTACATAAATATGGATCTGGTTCTGTTATGATATATATGCGATGAAGTGATCTGTGATTCTGATAAGTATTTTTTAGTTAAGAACATCTATTTATGATAAATATAATTCTACAATCAATCAGTTCAGGGCCACTACATTATTTTCTTTCTTAGGGTGCAGAAACCTGGTTCCAGCACCCCGCAATACTGCTTTAGGTGAGACTTTGATCTGTGCAACCAGGTCATTGCCGAAAGGGCCAATAGTTGGAGGGTTTGTTGATTGCATGATAAACTCTGAACCTGGGTCAGGACCCCTCAAGACAAAAAATGGTTCCGTTTCTAGGATGATGCACAAATGTAGACCGAAGGAGGTGCCCACGCATGTGATTTCTCTCATTGACCAATGTGAAAAGGGGGGTGATCTACAACTAGTGGCGTTATTTGTGCAAGGAGTTTTTAGAAAATGTGCATGAAGCACAAGAAGAGGGCAAGAAATTTCATTATGCTTGGTTGTTGTTGTTGATTTCATTAATTAGGTGGAAGACCCCTGAGGATACCCAATTTACTGAGATAGAGCCCCAGATGTGTGAGGCTACGTGATACGTGACACTTTTGCATTCATTAGACCTCATGCGCATTATGGAAAATAAGATTTTTTGGGTGCTTTTCGATGCCTCACTCTATCAAGTGGTGCAGTCTAAGCCGAGGTTGTCTCCAACAATTTATGATCAGTATAAAATGATAGCAGACTTTAAAGAAACGTTCCATAATATGCACATCCATGCAAAAGGCGCTGTGGAAGGAATTTGGTATGAGCTACCATATTTAGTCACGGAAGATGATCTAATCCACATCATTGCAGAATGGCCTGTAATATTCCTAAATTAGCTTACAACTAATAGGAATATTAATTTTTCCTTTAAAATCTAGTTGAATAAATAAATGGCCAAGGAGGCTCATAAGTTGCTTAAGTATGTGTAAAACTCCCTCATAGTGTGAAAAGGGATCATGAAATAATAGATCAAGTATCCACATGTGTGAACAAGGTCTAAAGTATGTGGACAAGGTCAATTTTGACCAAGTCAACATGATTTATCCTCCAAGAGTGGATCCTAAATAAAGATAGCTCAATGTGAATAGGATCAATCATGCTAGTTAAAATGAAGACACCGTGAGTGTGAAAAGGGGCAGGACATGGAGATTCAATCAAGGTTGACTAAATAAAACAGTGTTGTAAAAGGATGAGCAAGGCACATGGGGACAACATAAATATGGTGGAGGAGCCTTTGCATGGAAGCAACCTCCTAGTGGGTGGGACCCTTGGTGAAGAAGCTCATCAATTATATAATGAAGGAGATGGAAAGAATATGGAAACATTGGAGATTATATTTTTATGTGGTCTGCTTATACTTCCTGCATACATGGTTGTTTAGCTAAGTTGCTGCACTGTTTAGTGCAAGGGTTTTCCTGGGGGGGGATTCCCTACTCTTTCTTGGAGATCTTGTCTAATAAATCTAAGAGGAGCTTTCTGATATGAATTTTCCACTACCTGGTGTTGGGCCAGGCACCTACCTTTAGCAAAAATGTAGTCCCTTCAGAAAACTACGTTATTTCTTAAGGTGTGCAGTGGGAGGGTTCAAAACCCCATTTTGAGGAGCTAGTTTCCCAAGAGGAGGATCGACCTTTCTTTGGGAAAGCTAGAGAAAGCATCTACAACCATTTATTTGAATGTTTAGAAATTTTTGTGCAGAGCTTCAGCTACACAATGTGATTCAGCTAGAGATCTATAGCAGCTCTTTCATGTATATCATTTCTGTCAAGAAACCCTTGCCGAGTCTTCTTAGATCTGTATAAAGAGATTAGATCTCTGTTTTTATGCCTCATTGAGTAATATAATAAGAAGATATGATTTATATTTCTATTTTAGGAGTTTTACCTCCATTAGACTGTGCAGTATCTTATGCAGCAACTTCTGTGTGTTGCAGTCTTCGGGTTTTGTCAATTTTAAGTTGTTTTGAGCATGGGAGGCTTGTTTTACTAGGCTAAAGGCATTTGTTTCTGAAACTCTTTTACATGCATGTCCTATATTGTCTATTATAAGGGAAAAAACCCTTATTTTTCACTGCTATAACTCAATATTCAAAAAATAACATTTTTGGGGCCAAAACTGCTGCTTTTCCCCACTTGGTGACATTATATAAAGGCATAGTTTGTTGTTGTGATTGTTCTGTGGAAGCTATGTGTTTTAATACACTAAATGAGTTCATTACTTTCTTCTCTCCAACTTTGGAATACCTTAAGGTATTCTTATTGTTGTATAATTTCCCGGTTTTGGGATATTACATGGCCACCAGCGTGGTTAGAGCCTAGTGCGTCCACATCCATTCCTAAAGTGCCAATAAATCCGTGCATTGGAACCCAGCCAGAGAAAACCACTGAGAAAACAACAAAAAATCCGATAGAGAAGGAAACCACACTGACAACAACCGATGAAACTATTGACTTGGAGAAATATACAGAGCTAGAGAAAAATGGTGTTGTGCCCAAAGACATAGTGGAGCAAGTCGAAGCGAAAACTTCCAAAGGTACAAAGCACAAATCTCAAACCACTGGAGGCTCAAGGAATAAGAAAAAAGGTTCTAAGGACACTGGAGATGAGGTCCTTACATTGACTGAGGATGAATTAAATGAAATTTCAAACATGGTCATGTCTATGATCGAGGATTGATGGATTGATATGGAAGTGCAATATAAGACTATGCTCATAGTGGTACATGTTGGGATCCAAGAATTCAAAGTAAAAGTGAGCCTGATTCAAGAGAGCATTGCTCAAGTGAGCTAGACACAAACGAGCGCACATGTATCTAGCAGGAAGCTGCTGTACATAGCCTTACCAACGACCAAAGATTTTCGGCTTGTGCAGATCCCTGCTCGTACCATCCATGTAGACCCCATCTGGCGCGTCGAGTTTAGAGGTGCAGGTGATATTAGTATTAACTTGTCTATTTTACTAGCAGGAAATCTACACCTAATGCATAATATGATTTCCAATTAACTTTAGTTCCGTGACGCCCATGCTCATGTGACTGTTGTAGAGTCAAGGAAGCAGGCTACATAAGCACAACAAAAATAACAAGCAGCAGAGGATGCCTGTCACGTAGCCGAATTCAAGCATGCTGTGCTTGAAGAAAAGATAAACCAAGTATGCAGTGAAGTTCCAGCAGTCTAGGCCAGAGCTTCCCCAAAAGAAAAACTAGAAGGCTTGGCTGCCACATTTAAGGCTTCACGCACCGAAGTCCAAGCGGTCCATGCTAAGATCGAGCACCAAATCACTGATCTGCAAATGAAGTTGCAGCCTAAAACTCTACTTGAAGTCTGTGCGAAGTGAGCTGGAAAAGTAAAACAATCCACTGACAGTATTGCTTCTGTAGTTACTCAGTGTGACAACCTTTTAGATGAGGCTATGTGCATCTAGACATCAGTTCATAACGACCCTATAGAATAGCATCTGCGCAATGAGCTGCACCCAAAAGAGAAACAATTTTCTGAGATCCAAATGGTTGTGCCTACACATGTTCTTCCACAACGCTTTTCCCGCCTACAGGATGGTCGAATCATCCAAACAAAGATCAAGGACCTTTTTCACAAAGAGCAGCTGATGGAAGCATAGATGAAACCATGGGCCGAGGAGGCTCTTCATCTATTGCAGAATTTGGACACTACATTAAAGGCTATTCGAAAGATGCAACGAAGTTTCGAGCTGACCATTGAAGGGCCCACCACTGAGAAGTTTTTTATTCAAGCCACAGAGTTTATAAATGGTGCTCCCTCTCAAATCTTCTGTCAGTGTGCTCCAAGCCAAGCTGAAGGAGAAGATGCCATAGTGACTCGGGACAAGTCACATGTTTGTCTTGGGGGCTTGCTGAAGCAGGGTCCCCTCGGGTACACTTTTGGTATATTTTTGTATAATTTTTGTATATGCGCACTGCTTGGATAGGTCAATGGGCTTTGGGGCATGTCAATGTCCCTCTTTTGATGTAATAGGGTTTTAAGGGTAAATTTTGGGTCTCAAACCATGGTTTGAGACCACATTATTTGCGTGATATATTGATATAAATAGATAGATCGAGTCCAAGGAAGAGGTAGAATATTATCCATGTTATAATCTGAATGCTTATGCATATGTGATAATTTTGTATGGGTTTTAGTCTGGGTTGGGTAGAAAGTCTCCTACTAGTTGTGTGCGGGGAGACCTAGTCTTCGCAATGTGTGGACTCCGTTGGCTGTGTGTGTAGAAGGGTAACATATAAGGGAAAGTCTGATGTACTGAATTGATTTGAATTAATACAAGGACTGATTTTGGTGGAAAGCATCATGTTATCTCTCAGTGTTATCTATTTACTATTCTGTCTTAATTTTTCTTTACTTCTATTATGCTTACTTGTATCTACGTGAATACATCTATTATTTATGCATGAATTTATATTGATGGTTGATGAATCTACTTAAGTGATTGCACATTACCTAGATCTGGATTTGGTTCTGTTATGATATATCTGCGATGAAGTGATCTGCGATCCTGATAAGTATTTTGTAGCTGCGCACATCTGTTTATGATCGATATAAGTCTGCAATCAATCAGTTCAGGTCCAATACATTATTTTCTTCCTTAGAGTGTGGAAACCTCGTTTCAACACCCCCCCCCCCCCCCCATACTACTTTGGGTGAGTCTTTGACCTGCGCAAGTAGGTCATTGCTGAAAGGGTGAGTAGTTGGAGGGTTTGTTGGTTGCGTGATAAACTCTGAACCTGGTTCAGGACCCCTCAAGCCAACAAGGTTGCTTCATCTTGTTGTCGAGGCATTTTCTGTCAGTACATCTTGAATGTGGTGTTATGCTATTATGAGCACCACTAAGTGGAGGTAGTAGCATAGGGATGTGTGTTTATTGATGTATCTACATATGTATGGCATGATAGCGAGGGTCTCCATTTCTCGGTTTTTTAACTATATAACTAAACTTTTTGATATAATAAATTAACGACTTCTATGTGTTTTTCTACCGTATTTCTTCAATAGATGCTATAGCCATATTTTCCACTCCATTATAGTGAGAGAAACCCAAGTTCAACTTACCTTAGTTGTTGGCTAAAATGCATCATCTTTTCATCTTTTCTTTTACTTATGTGAGATTTATCCCATGTTAAAAGGGCGAAATTACATAATTGATAAATTTCTCATAATTATTTTTCCAAAGTATTATAATTATGAGATAATAATTATTTCATAATTCATATATTTGAGGAATAGCTCATAATTGTGAAAAGGGTTTCTAGAATTTGTCACTCCCAACAAGATCAGCTTGACCCACTTGTGTATGGGTTGGATAGGGTTCCATTATTGTAGAATTTTCCTCACTTCTAAAGCCCCTAGGTGTTTATATGCATTCTCTGAAAGGATATAATAAACCTATATAATCTCACCAAGACGAAAGGGAGAGGGAGAGTGGGAATTGTATCGAGATGCTACTACCTTGATTTAGAGATTGAGAGGAATACTTTATCTTGAGGTCATATTGGTCGAAAAGGGGGAGACTCTCCCAGATTTCAAAGAGGATATCTTATGCTTGAAGGTATAATTGTACCATTTGATTCATGGTTAATAGATATCTATGTTCCTTCCTTGTATTTACATGTTTACAGAAGTTACATATATTGATTCTATGATTGTTTGAGTTGACAATATTCTGAGGAAGATCATTTGTCATCCTTGAGTGTTTGTGGTTGTGTAGGTGTTGAGATCCAGTGCAGATGAAGCAGATCGCTTGAGTGGAGCGCGTAGATTCTGCTACGAATTCAAAATCCTTCACCGACCTACGAGGAGTCTAGGTTCACACTCTTTCCTTTATAGCATCTAGAACCACTTTCTTGCTCCATGTTTGAGCATTGGGTTGGGATTTGGTTGTCTATCTATTGGCCATTTTTTATCTTCCTGTATGATGATATTATTTGGGCAAAAGATCATAGAGAAATAGCTACTTGCATGTAAACTAATATTAGAGGAAATTTTAGCCTAAAAGTGCCCATGGAATTTTCATGTAATTTCCATGTCATAATATGTAAAGCAATCAAAATATTTTAAATTTTAAAATAGGTACATGTAAATATTTTGTAGGGAAAAGAAGAAAAACTATATTTTTTTTTAATTCTATTTTTGGCTTATCTACTTATAGGTTTACTTAAATTTCAAGAGTATACACTCATTGGATGTAGAATTAAATTCCACATCCAATGAGTACCCATTACACATACTTTTGATAAGACCCGCATTTCAAAGGTACAACTCGGAATATCCACAGTAGTCATTCTTAGCCTACGTTTCGAGTCTAAATCAAGACTCATCATCAGGACAACCTGCTAAGAAGAGACTTAGTAGGTTTTCTTGATGATGAGTCTTGATTTAGACTCGAAACATAGACTAAAATTGACTACTGTGGATATTCCGAGTTGTACATCTGAAAAACTACACCAGAGAAACCTCCAATCTAAGACCCACATTGATAAAAAATGAAGATACATTAAAAAAACGTGTTCAACATGTTTTTTAATGTATCTTCAATTTTTATCAATGTGGGTCTTCTCAAAAGTATGCATAATGGGTACTCGTTGGATGTGGAATTTAATGTCACATCCAACGAGTGTCTACACTTGAAATTTGAGTAAACCTATAAGGAGATAAGCCAAAAATACAATTAAAAAAAGTAGTTTTCTTCTTTTCCCTAAGAAATTCATAACTCTTATTTTATTATTTTAACTATTATTTTATTATTTTTTCTTAGGAGGCCACTTTTAGGCTTAAATTTCCTCTAATGGAAACAAAATTGGTGCTTTCAATGAGAGATTTTTCCATTTTCCCTCTTTGTAGTTTCTATCCCTTATTTTTCTTTGGATATGGTTTTTTACTTGTATCCCATTGGGTTCTATGTGGATTTTTGGATTATTTTTATCTCTATTGATTTTACTTGCTTCAAATCCAAGTTGATCTTCGATTTGGAGTTTTGTTTTTATTTTTTATACGAGAGAATTACATATCATGCATTTAATATAAAATTTTGGAATTTTTGTATATAATTTGATTGAATTGACCACATATCTGGATTCCTCTCGGAATTTATTCGAAAAGAAAAAAAAAATCACTAAAAACGGACTTCGTATGAGGATTTTATGGCCGACAGAAGTTAGCTAGTCGATTGTTTTTTACCTGGATGCTCCAAGATGGAGTCATACATGCATCCGAGAAATCCTAGATGCTTCCTTGTAGTTGTCAAGCTAATATATGGATGCTCTTAGCCTAGTGTTGTGCATGCGTCCGGGCTTTTATCCATGGAAAATCCACTTATCCTTTATGAAGTTTTTGCTTCTATTTTTGCTCAGTATAGGCCTCTTTTTTACCTCCCGGTTCTTGTCCAGATCTATTTATGTCTGCTTCATTTCCTTATATTTGTCAATTTTCATTAAGAGGAGTTTTTTTTATTGGACGTTGATCAATTTATTCAAGGTTTTCCATTACTCTTTGTCATTCAAATTTATTATCGAGTTTTATTGGGTGCCTTGAATCGAGGTTTGATTTTTTCCTCTTGATTTCATTATCAAATTTGGTTGGTTGTTTTCAACAACTATTTAGACTTGATTTACATTTTTCCTTCAGGTTTTGTGAATTTTGCTCACTTTTTCTCCTTCTTGTCGAGAAATCAATTTGATATTTTGGTAATTTGTGTCACAAAAAGTGGTGTTGTGACTAATTATGTAGATGTCATCTGGACAAGTTATTTTGAGTGTGTTTTTGTTTTTTTACATCACCTTCATTCGATCTTGTTTAAGCCTTCTTTCCTCTATGGTTTGGTTTAGACCTTTGTAGAACATTGGCCCTGGTTGACTGATTGTGCTGCATCCCTAGCTTGGTTGACATCACCATCTCCTTTTTCAATTTTTTCTTTCAATTTGATTTCTTTGAGTGGGTTTGATTGATTGGGATTTGGTTTCTTAGATGTTTCTCTTTTGGAGTAATTTTCGTTCTTGCTTGGGAAAATTTCTTTGGTCTCTTTTTAGTTTTCCTTTTTGGTTTATTTTTAGGTCATTAATTAATAAATTCTTAGGATACTTTCTAGTTAGGAAGATCTAGTGATAAGTGAATCATAATAGGCATTGGTGTGTTAGGAAAACTCTTACCCTCATGTATCTAGCATTCATCAAAGAGGAAAACAAAAATTGCATATAGATGCATTAGAGTGACTAACAAAGAGTCTTTCACACCATATTAGTTTCATGCCGCATCCCACATGTGTAAAAAAAAAACCACTAAAATCAACGCAATAATAAAATTAACTATATTCTTCTTTTACTTTCACTGGTAGTACACCAACACTAGCTTAGGATAGGGTCTTGGAGATAGGAGTGTGAGTTAACTACTCCAAGAACACCAAATCAACTTAGAAAATTGTTGTAGGGAGTAAAATCCATTTGTAGTAGTGTGGTCTAGTAATACCTTCTCATAAGAGGGTCAAGCACGAGGTCACACTTGGGCCAGTTGGGGTGACATGTCTTGATCAATGGTCATCATTGATGTCAACCCAAGTAGCACCAGGGGCTACCCCGATCTTGAATAGGAATTTTGACATATCAAATTACTATATTCCAAGTCAAGGATATTTTTTACGGTTTCTACTTGTCGAGATGTTTCTGTTTATATATGGCTTGACACATAATTCTTCACGATTTGAGAGGTATTCATGTTTGAAGTTAGTAACCCCAGTTAGTGGGCTAAAACCCCATGGGGTTGTGGAATGACACTAATCATTGGTTTTGGTAATTGAACAGTCAATAATTAATAATTTTGAAGCTCCTAAAATCCATCCCATGTTCACTTGTTGAAGACCCTCTCAACCTAAGCATTTATATAAATTGTGATCCTCATATCCTCCTCATGTAGGGATTTCTCTACTTGAAACATGTCATCATGGAATTTTAGTTATAAATTTTTTATACGAAGGTTCAGAAGCTAAAATATTTATCCTGGGAAGACGAAATCTTGAGGACGCTTGTGTAAAAGTTTTAGATCATGGTTCGCATTATTTTCGGAGATATGATCTGTGGAAATTAGGGCTTTTGTAGGCTCCCGAACTTCATCTCAAAGAGGTGACCTTGGGAAAATCGTCATAACTATCTATCTGAGCATCAAATTGGAATTATGTAAAAAGTGTCAGATATTGCACCGATTGTAGTTTTCTATGTATCAATTTCAGAGCCGAAGGAAGAAATAATGACACGTGGCACGTCATACAAGTTTTCTCTACTGAACTAGTCCATAATTAGGTAATTGTGAGAGATTGGGCATAACTTTGGCTTGAAGAATCCAAATTGGGTCAGACCTATGGAATTGGAAAAAAGACTCAGAGGGCTACTATAGGACCTAAAATCACATATTGGGGATCTGAAATAATAGAGATACATCAGATTAAATATTGAGCTCCTAGAAGGCAATAAAAAGTGAGATCATGTGTTGTCAAGGGCTGCAAAGGACCATACTTTCTAGGGAAGAAAAGTAAAGCAAGGTGCTGTTAGACTCCTATACCAATAGGTGTCATTTTTCATGATTGTCCTTATTGAACTATGGAATATGTTCAAACCTTTTTCTTGAGCAAAGGTGTTCCATATTCTTTGAAAAACCAAAAAATAAAAAAAATTTAAAAAATGTAAAGAGGGTATACCCTAAAAGAAAAATCAAAGGGTAAGAAAAATAAAATGGTAAAAAAAAAGTGAAATAAATGAACCCCAAACTAAAATAGACCAAGGAAAGTGTGCAAATCCAAATGCCACTACTATTTCATTTTTTGTAATAAAGTAATTGTGTGCAGCTTGTCAAACTTTTGCCATAATTTATGAAGAGTCAAACTGTTTAAACTTGACTCATTCATGTTTCAATTTCATGTTATAGAATAGAGAATAAATATCTAGCCAAACAGTTTAATCTTGGCAGATAAGTAGATAGGTAGAGTTAATAAAAGGTGCTCAACAGTTTAATCTGAGCCCTTGGATGTAATAAGGATAGAATTAGATAGATTTGCCATGTAAAAAGAAAAAAAGGTTGATAAGGGTTTGCAAGTCTAAATGCACCCTAATAAAGAAGAGAAAATGGTAGTGTCAAGTAGATAGGGTAGGTAGATGGTGTTGCAAAGTTTTATGTGATGAATGATGGTGCTAAATATGTTTAATATTTTACCTTCATCACAAGTACTGAAGCAGAAAATGCACTGGAAAATTCACACAAAGCAAAGTCAAAATCATTAACTTCCCACATCACTTTCTCCCTAAGATTTTTACTAATTTCCCCAAAGTGCTAAGGTATTTGGAGATTAAAGGGGCTCAAGGCATTTCCTTGACTTTTGGAGGGACCGGACCCTCGGCCTAATGATAAAAAAGACCTAAGTACTTGAAGTTATTTATCATTATAATCATTCACTTTTAACCTTTTCCTAAGTAAAATCCAATTTTACTTAGGAAAATCATGCAAATTTCCATAATAAACCCTCAAAATCACTTGCTATTCTATGTTTAAGTGTTGAAATTGAGATGATGCAATTTACTTCAGAAATATCCACTTTCCTAGTTGTGTAAAATATTTTGAGTTTCCATTGTCCCTTTGTCATATTAACTTCTGATTTATTTATTAAATCCCTAGTAAAAAGACCTTATCCTATAGTACTTAATTCCTTTTTACATAAATACCCCAAAAAACCCCTTTTATTATAAGTTTTGGCCAAAGTTATGTAATCCCCTTTGTTAAATAAAAACCCCCAATAAAAACCCTTTGGCTAAAAATACCCATATAAGTTATTTCCCTACCCCTATGGTTGATAAATAATATTTATTTATTACCATATAATAAGAAATATCGGAAAAGGTTTAAACATATAGTTTTATATGTTTGAAAGAAAAAATAAATAAAATCGAAGTTTTCATTTAAACTAGAACTTCGAAAGTCCCCCGAAGCCTTCGTAACCTATCCACGTGGTATTTGATTTCCGCTCGATACTTTAACCATAGTTAAACCCTTAACCCTCCCGCAACCGTGAATAAACTATGGGATTAATTAATAACCATTCATACCACCAATCAAAAGCCTCTCGGGATGATTAATTAAACGCTAATCATTTCAAAGACCCGTCGGGCCGCACATTAAACCCCCGCCAACTCCACGTCCCCTCCACCGTCAGATCACCCTCCCAAAGATCAACGGCCCAGGATCATTCCGCTGGTCGTCTTGCGTCCGGAAGTTAACGCGCGGGGGCACGGTGGTTTTGGAATAGTCCTCCGACCACGTGTCAGTTGATCAATGGAATCGCTGCCCCCGCGCTAAATACCACCATCTCCCAAAGAGCGGTGCGGGAATTACCGCTTACCTCCCGGTCCCGGTGACGTGTCTTCTCGTACAGGATGACGTCATCCTCGAAAAAATCAAAATCTCCGCTGAGTTGTAAATAACACAAAAAATCGTGTTTTTCTGTCATTTTCACTGCTGAAAACGACTGCGCCCTCCTCTGAAAAATTTAAAAATTCCGCTGTTTGAAACGTCGCCGACTAAATTGCCAAACGCCATTGCTAAACCAGTGCTCAAGCGTCCATCCGCCGTTGGCCAGTGCCTGTAAAATTCAAATTTCTCCATTAAACAGGTATTTATTCAAATTCCTGCTGAAACTCTTTGAAAAATCCACTTTCCTGTGTTAAAATTCACACCAGAGTCTGAAAAAGGGTTAATGTCAGTCTATTCGAGTTCTTGCAAGTAAAATAAAAGCTCCTAGAATCAAAATTTGCGCCCGGTCTGTGAAGAAAACCCAGAAAATTCCATTTTGAATACACAAGAACCAAAATGGAAGCTCCGGTAGCCCTGAATGTAACCCCATTGAATGCCCCTCACAGAGAGTTAGAATACTTACCCTTAGTGGATAAAGACTTTCAAATTAAAGACTTGGTTTTCGATGAAAGTCCCCTTCGAAATTATTGTCGCTGCAGAGACGATTATTCGAAAGGTCTGGATGTCATTGGGTTGTGGGAATCCAATTTCCCAAGATATCTTATCCCCTCAGTCTATATTTTCCCAGAAATCATCCACTACTGTCACTCCAACTATGATTCAACTCAAAGAGCAGTGTTGTCTCCTGACCAGAGTATCCTTTTCCCCATCACTCCTCAAGCCATCAATGCAATGCTCCATTTTGAACCTGATCAAGATCTTGCTCCTTTGTCCATGGAAGAACTACTTGAAAATTCTACCCAACTGTCCCCAGAAAAACTAAAATGCATTTTCCAGACTTTTATGTTGCCTGAACATCAACCTAAGGGGTCACCTCCCTATGGTTTTTCTTATTTTAATAAGTTGGGTAGACTCATCCTCAATATGATATCCTTTGTCATGGGTTTCAATACAAGTGAATATGTTGATGAAATAACCTTGGTATTGCTGTCTATCTTTACTCCTGGGCAACCTCCTGCAGTAAAATATGATTTTGCATCCTTCATTTCCAATAAAATCCATGACCAGTTCATGAGGCTAGATAATGAGAAAGTGTTTAAATATTCCTCAGTTATTTACCATCTCCTCATCTATTATCAATCATAGAAGTTCCCTTTTCCTGTTAAAAAGCTTGATGCCAAGGGAAACCCTAGATCAGTTATTTTTTGGTCTGCCATAACTCATTCTTCCTATGATTCTCCCTATTCTTATGCCGAGTTCATCGATCTTTTTGTATATCCTGTAACTACCTTGTTGACAGGAATTCCCCCTCCAAGGCTCAGTAATGAGATTAAGAAGACTTTACAGCTTTCAAGGACATATAAAGTTGGGGACTGGTATTTATATCAAAATCATTCAGTCATCAGAATATATGGATGTGAATTATATCCATTCAGGTTGCCAAAATATGTGCTATGAGGCTTTTTGCCTTAGAATATTTCAGGCAAATGAATAATTCTGATATGATTCATTTTTGTAGTGTAAAAAAGAAAGCCCAACTCAGGATCAAAAGTCAGTTAGGTCCCTTCATATGCAATTCTAGGGATGCTGAACGAGAAGCATAAGATATACCACAAAACCGTTGCAAGTTCCAAAGGAGTTTCCGTTGGGTTCCTTATGATCCATTTGGTTTTATCTGTGATAAAAGAATGAAGAAAAAATCATCCCCATATATTCACCACAGGATTCCTGAAATAGAACAATATGCTAACCAAGATGAATGGGTGGAAGGAACACTAGTTGAGCAAGATAATGAAGAAGACAATAGAAACAAAAATATGAAAGATCTTGAGAAAGAGTTTGACCTAGAATCTTTTGGTCAAGTGCAGGTACCTCACATTGGCACCTCTTCAGCAGGAAATCTCCAACAGGGGTTACAGGAAGAGAGTCTATCAATTGCAGTAGAGTCTAAAGGTAAAGGGAAAGAACCTGAAATACAGGTCATTGAAACTTTCATCATGGCAGAGAAACCTCAAACCTCCAGGGCACCAGATCAGACACAGGTTTCTCCTACTCAAGTAAATCATCCTGAAGTTTCAGAATTGCAAACTCCATCTAATATGGAAATAGGAAAGAAAAGACAGGCTCCAGATCCTACTCCTCCCAAAGAATCCTCAGAGCTACATCAAGCTAAAAAGCAGAAACCCGATCCACTTCCAGATGTGGAAATCATTGATGAGATGTTTGATGATGAAAGAGAAGATAGTCAACTAACTGGCACAGTTAGTGAAACACATGCAGGCCATAAAGGAAAAGAATTGCAAAAACAGTTGAGTACTGAAGTATCTTCTTTTAAGCCACCAAAAACAGATGCAGGTGATATCAAGAGAACTTTCATTAATATAAAAGCAAAGAATGATCCATTGAGAATGAAGGTATATGATCAGTATCTAAAAATGGCCCCACACAATCAGGAAAGATTGATGTCAGCATTTGACATTCAACAAGGCAAAATGATGATGAGCCATTTCAAATCCAAAGTACCAAAGCCCATGACAGCATCTGATTATATTAGGACCAATTTTGAGGTCCTAGCAAAAGACATTCATCCCCTGGACCAGATAGAGTTGCATAGACAAACTGGGGAAATGATATACTCCACCCTTACTGATAAGGCCATGGCAGCCCTTAGGCTGCGAGATTCTTTAAATAATACAAACACCCAATTGCAAATTGAGAAGGCTTCTTCTCAGGCAAAAGATAACAGAATAAAGTCTCTGGAAGATATAATCATCAGTTTGGGTCACAATCCCAAAGATATCAAAAGCATTGAGGCACTAATTAAAAAGAAAGATGATGATATAGCTGCACTGAGAAGGCAGCTGAAATTGCCAGCCTCAAGGCATCCCCAGACCCAAGAAGTTTTGAAGGAAAATTCACAGGAAGAGATGATGGAGTTTCTCTTAAAAATGACTGAGCAACTGAGTGAAATAGAGAAAGAATTGGAACAGGCATTAAAATAAAAGTAGGATATCATGCAAACATCTACAACAGGGATCACTACAGGTACCACAACAGCAGATCAACAAACAGAGTCAGCACAGGTAGACACTTCTGGTTTAAGTTCTGATGAATTGGTAAAACAAATGGAAAGTTTAAAACTCAGAGTCACAGAACTTAAAACCACAAAATTGCAGTTAGAAAATTTGGAGCAAAAATATGATATGTCTAAAAGGACTGTTGCAGATAATACCAGGGAAATTAAAATATTGGAAAAATTGGTTAAGGCTTTAGAAAAAGATCTTTCGTTAGAAAAGCCTTTGAGAGAAATAAATGAAATTCTTTGGGATAATATAATTGATTCAATAAAAAGTATTTGGTATTTTGTTCAAACAATATTTGAGCAAAATGACTTGATCAAAGTAGCTCAGGAAGAAATAGCCAAAACAAGAGATGAATTAAAGGGCAGACCTGAGCAAGCCAATCAACTTATACAGTTTCTGAACACCCGGACTAAGCAACAGCTTTCAGAATTAGGAATTGATGACAGGACAGGCACTATTTTAGAAATAAAAAAAGTTTTTACCAAAAGAACTCTTATGCAGAATTTGGAAAGGAAGTGCTCAGATATTCTGGAAGAAATCAATGCTTTTAAAGGGGAATTTCAGGTTTTATTAGACAATGGGTTACCCAGTCCTATGCTCGCAGAAGACAAGATAATGGACCTGGAAACCTATGTTAGTAAAATAGATATACATGCTCATAACACAACTGTTATTTCTATCAGTTCGTCACAAGCAACATTGCCAACAGGGAGGAATCTCTACGACAGGTTGAAGAATTTGTTTCATCTGGAGCATGAAATAAAGTATTTGTTCCCTAATCAACCCACTTTTTACAGATACACAGAGGCCGATGAGACATTGAGAAAACTTAAAAGAACCATAATAGCAGAAGATCAATGGTGGGAAGACTTATTGGACATTTTATGAAATTTATCTTCAGGTTGAGAATTTTATCTTTTTACTATCATGTAAAGGATAAATAATGAGCACAGATTAAAGAGTGTCAGTTGGGCAGTTGAAAGAGTATCAGTTGAAACAAAGAGTATCAAACAAGCAAAGGAGTTACTCAAAGGGACAACATCGAGCCCTATTATAGCACCTGCCTCCAGCACATCCACAAAATAAGGGAACAGCACACCAGCAATTACTTTTTGTTCTATCTATGAGACCATTTGTCTCCTTTTTATTGTAACTTATTCATTAGTCACCCTAGATTAGTGGCTAGGTTAGTGTGAGATATTTTCAATCATTTTTTGTATAAATAAACCCTCAAAGAGAGTATTGAGGGTGGATTCCACTACTTGGCTGTGACATTGATGTTTTTGGAATAAAAGCGTTTTGGAGAAATTTATTTGTGGCTTGCTGGATGACAATTTGAAGCTCGGGACTTTTTGCAGGATTCATGTGTCGGACTGCAGTTCAATAAGTCTTTCTATCCTATGTTTTAAGTTTTATATCTGTTTATAATATCATTATGTCCATTTCTGAATAATTTACATAAAGGATTGAATCAGAATTTACTTAATTGTACTCTGATTTCGGATGTGATTATTCTTAATGTTTTCCTCTAAATTGGTTATAAGCACGAATTCTTAAATGCTCTTGCTTTGCTAATTTAAACATTCTTGATTACTATAATAAAGAATTCTTCACTGCTCTTTGTTTGTAATCATTTCATTTCTTTCTTTTTGAACATGGTGAAAGATTCTTAACTGCCTTTCATCCCTTCAAACCCATTCCATCCACTTTAAATTTTAAGGATTGTTCTCTGTTTGGCTATCTTGCCCTGCAAAGCCATCTTGTGTGTAGAATAGAAATTCAGTAAAGCCATCCTTTGACTCCATAGCCCAATGGACTGAAAATCTTCAACCTTGCCCTTAGTTGGCGGATTCCACCATTTTCAAACAAACTCTTGGATCTATAACTAGCCTAAAACCTTCTAAGAACAAAGATAAATTATAAAGAGAGAGCCCTCTCTGGATGCAGATTGGCTAGATTCTGCATCTGAAGGCTGGTTTGTGGTTACCTCAGGTATACTTTCCTTTTCTTACAACTTCAAGGAAAACCTGAGTGATAACAGGTGCAAAAAAATGATGCATCAGAGGTAAGCTCCAGGTAATTATACTATGTATATGCATGTTTATCTCTTAATTGCATTAGGTTCTTTGTATTATAATATATATATATATATATATATATATATATATATATATATATATATATATAGCACTGGCATATGCTATGCAGGATGAGATAATTTTTTCTATTATCATGTCATGGGTATTTCCTTGAAGACTTTTTTCAAGTATTATATATTCATAGATATAAGACTCAATGCATGATATAATGTTATAAAGAGTGAGAAAGGGTGATCAGGAGATCATGTCCAAGTTAAGAAATTTTCTCAAAAATGAAAGTTCTTAGAAATGGTTGCAATCTAAACGACCGGAAAGGTCTTGTCGTTGCGATTCTGGCACTGCAAATGGTTCTGAAAACCAATGTCGTATGCAAAAGTTATTGAGGTTTGAAATCATCCAGTAAATGACCAAGTTTGACTTTTAAACTTAGAAAAATTAAAAAAATAATATTCTGAATTAAATTCTGACAAGTGGCAGCACTGGATTCTTTGGTGGATTGACTTTACAGTTTTTGTGGCCAATCACGGGCTGCCACGTGGCCCCCATCTTGGAGAAATCAGCATTGTAAATTTTTTGGAGTTCAGAGGTTCGAACCAGTGACCTTGCTCGCCCGAGCCTAAAGCCCCGACCAACTCTGCTGGTGGGTGTTTCTTAACACATATTAAAGTCAGGTTAGTTTTATCCTATGTAAATTAAAATGACGGAAAAATTAAGGGCTAGCATGAGACCATGCGACCAGGCCCCCGGTAACTAGGAGCCAACCTTTTAGCAGTCACAGCGGCGGTTAAGAACAGAACATGTGACCACGTCACATATGTATTTAATGCCACATCGCAATGGTTATGGAGGCGGTTAAGTCAACAAAGAATGTGGTGGTTACATGTGACCACACCACATGGCATTTAATGCCAACAAAAAACAATTCTAACATTTTAGCGCTGTTCCACCTTTTTAGGCAGCCCGCCGAATTTAGCCTTGTAACTAGCAGTTCCTCCACTTTTAGTGGGGTTTTGGGGGGACATTGGGCATTTTTCTTGGAGAGGCCATAACTTCCTCATTAATGAACCAAATTGGGTGCAAAAATAGTAAAAATTGGGAATTTTCGACATTCTGAGCAGTTTGGAACAGGTTTTAGGTCGAACAGGGGTGATTTACAATAAGTTTTTCTTCGGGGAAGATGAAGGAGCCATTAGGGCCATCAAGGAGAAGGCAATGTATTGGGCTCTCTTTCACTGTTTAGTGTAAATGAAAAGCCATTTCTAGCTATTTCATATCTTCTGAAGTTTAATTTACAGTTGTTTTTTCCTGTTGAGGCTTATTTTCACTTGTACGACTATTTTGAGCAAATTAATACAACAAGGACATGCCATTGGGGAGCCTTGGACCAACAGATGTAGCTCGGGAGGGGTGAAATTCCTCAACAATTTTTTGTGTAATGTGTGAGTGAATTTTACTTGCTGCGCATTTCTGTTGTACTATGTTAAACAATTAAATTATTGAAATAATCCTCGCACGGAAAACTAAAAAAAATAACCAAAACTAATTTTTTTAACCTGCAATTCATGGAGAACTCTTTGCACACTTTATTATATTAGTTTGGATACTTTGCATAGCGTTACAAATATCATCCATTTAGATCAATTTGGTATTAGAGCTAGAGTATTTACTCTACATTGTTCTTGTGCAAAGGTTTATTTAACCGTATGCAAGGTTTTTGATGCTTACTAGGCTTAAGCTCAAGAGAGGAGAAGATCAATTGGTGAGAGCTCAAAGTAATCCTCAACCAGGGAGGGAAAGTGTTGGGAAAAATACTGAGAGGGGGGGGTGAATCAGTATTTAAGGCTGAACAATATTTCTTTCCTTTCTCAAAAACATATGTTATAGTACTGCATTCAAAATGTATGTCCAGATATCTTATTATGTCTTTACTTAGAGAATTGCATCAGATAAGCATTAAGCATGAACAGAAATAACAGAACAAACCATTAACCATGAACAACACATATGGACACCAGGATTTAAGGTGGAAACCCAATTCGGGAGAAAACCACCGCTGATGTAATCTCAGTCTTCAATATTTTATTATATAGAAAACCTTTTACAATATATGCTGGTGCAGACTCATACCAGCACGCAAGCACCCACTTGCAGAAGGCTACAACCTTCTCTTGTTTACCAGCCTTTCCTGGAAGGGAGCTTCAACCCCCTGAACATAACACCAGTTTCTACTGGCAGAAAAATTCTACTTCCAAAATGAAGGCCCCAACCCTCAGACTCACCGGATTCATATGTTTTCTTCAGCAGTCATGCGCTAGCTCTTCATCGTTTCTTCAACCGTCGTTCAAGACCAGAGGTTCATTCAGATTTTTTAGTTAAGAACAGAGTTTGCCCATCCAGACATTCCTTCAAGAGCTTCATTCATTCATCACCCTTATGCATGCACATGTTCTTCATAATTGCGTTAGTCAATCTGATCATCATATTTATAGGTGCACCATCGATTCAGATATATCAAGGGTTTATTCATATAGATATCTCCAAAGGAGACTTGTTTATCATCTACCTCGCACCCATTTCTTCATAATTCTCATTCCTTTATATAGTTTTCGCCCTTATTAAAAACCATGGGTCAAAACTAATGTTATTCCCATGATTTCTTTTAATTTATTTATCAATTTAAAGAAATTCATAAATAAATATATTTATAAAGTTTTAACCCTTTGGACTTGATAAAGCATCAAATGCTTTCAAAAAAATTAACCTTTGACCCCCAGGGCCCACAATTACAGTCAGAAGACCAATCAAATTCCACTGCTTATGTCATCATTACGTCACTGCGGGGGCTCTTGTGGTACGGATGAAACCTTTTGGCTGGTGCCCCCGCACTTAATCTCCACCGTTGATATCTGGTCAATGCTTGATTGCTTGGTCAACTGTGGGGGCACACCTTTCCCAGTTTTTAAACCTTTACACTGCCCCCGTAACATTACTTTTAATCAAATTTCAGTAAATTTTTAACCCGGTCTTCAATCTTCAAACAAACGGGATTTCATTCTTTGACCCCGGGACCACATCGCAGTTGGCGGATCGGCGGTGTCAAACAAAACTTGCGATTGCGATTGATCAAACGAACGCGATGACCACATAAAACATGGCTGATAGCGCAATCGGATCCGAACTTTGAACAAATGCAATCGGGGCACATAATAGAAAATTTCCAATTGCGATCAGGACACGGATGCGATTTGCACATATTAACTCCGGCAGATAACATGATCGGGTCTGCCACTTCAATCGCAGCATATTACAAAAGGCATGCGATCAATCAGAGAGTTTCGATTGCGATTAAGATCCCGGACGTGATTGAACCTATTAACTCCATCGTATAACGCCATCGAGTCCGCCAATTTCAAGATGCAATCGGGCCCAACACTTAAGATCTTCCGATTGCGATTGGGAACTCGGATGCAATTAGCAATAAACTGTGGCATATAACTTGATCGGGTCCGGCCTTTGATCGGAGCACATAACAAAACTCCGCCGATTGAACCTTGTGATTCAAGACTTGCGATTCCATTAAAACATCGCCACGTGGTCAAGTGGACCCACGGGCCTTCGCTGCTGTGGTGGGGGCAATTTATATAAGGTTTGGTTGTATGTTTTATATACATCCGTTCCATTGCGGAACTCTACACATCCACAAGACATTTGATTATTTTGATTGGCGATTGCGATTGGATCGCATCACAAATCTTCATATCAACAAGACAATGCACCAAAATAAATTTTCTATTCCGATTGGCATATAAATGGTGGAGATCACTTGTCCCGCCAATTCAGAAATAAAAGGACTTCCGCCTGATTAAACAAATTTCCCATTCTAGTTGTTGAGGGCTTTAAATGCCCGAAATGACTGTCTTTAATAAATCTGCTCCTTTGTAGTTCAGATCTATGGGAAATCTTCATTCCTCCTGCACAACGGCTACGCCCATCACCTGTTAATTCTCTTCTGTCATTTGTGGCTGCGGCCCATCAAGATTTAATTCTCCTTCATACGGATTTCTCCAAGCTTCTTCAATACAGAGTTTTGTGCACTCAAAACTCTGATTCTGCTGCGTTTTACTTTTTTCTCCTTCTTCCCAAGGCTTTGCCAATTCCTTTACCACATCCTTTGCCATATCCTTTGCCATCAATGACAATATTTCCAAAAATCTCCCCCTTTGGCATTGATGGCAATATTCTTCCGCTGATTGTCTTATAGAAGCCCTTTGTTGCTTTTCCTTTCCCTTTGGCATCAATGGAAAAGAGTTGACATTTCCATGCTCCTTCTGAGATCATGCTGCATCTTTATAATATATCAAGGCCAATAGTGCATCCTTTTCATAAGACCAATGCTCCCCCTTAGCCTGTGCATTCAGAGATGCCCAACTACATCTCGAAACCAATTTAGTCTTCTGTAATTAAGTAGACTTGATCCTATGCATGGAAGAGACTACTCCCAGTTTCAGTTTGAGATATTCGAACGCTTCCATGGGTAGAGGTTTGGTAAATATATCCACAAGTTGTTCTTTGGAGGAAACATATTCTAATTTCACCTTTTTCTCAAGCACTTGTTCTCGTAAGAAGTGATATTTGATGGGAATGTGCTTGGTTTTGGAATGCATAACAAGATTATTTGAGATACTGATGGCACTTGTATTATCACACATAATGGAGATAGGGGATGAACATTTGATTTGAAAATCTTGTAGGGTTTGCATCATCCAAAGAAGTTGAGTGCAACATGATGCTGCAGCCACATATTCAGCTTCTACTGTAGATAAGGCAATGGAGCTTTGCTTCTTGCTGAACCAAGATACTAACCGGGGCCCCATAAAGAATGCACCACCACTAGTGCTTTTTCGATCATCAACACTTCCAGCCCAATCTGCATCAGTGTATGCATGAAGAGTAAGATCAGCGTTCTTTGGATACCATAGTCCAAAGTCTTGAGTTCCCTGTAGATATTTGATTCTTTTCACATCTTGAAGATGAGACTCTTTTGGATTGGCTTGAAATCGTCCAACAATCCCAACTGCATGCATGATGTCTGGTCTTGTCCTAGTGAGATAAAGTAGACTTCCTATCATAGATCTGTATTCTGGTTGATTTATGGTGGGGGAATCATCATTAGAACTGAGATTGCATCCGGTTATCATTGGTGTACTTACAGGTTTGCAATCTTCCATGCCGTACTTCTTCAGGATTTGCTTGAGATACTTTTCTTGTGATAAGAATATACCATCTGTTGCTTGTTGCACTTTCAGGCCAAGAAAAAATGTTAGTTCTTCGAGTAAAGACATTTCAAATTCTTGCTGCATATCAGAAGAAAATTTCTGACTCATAGACTCTTTATTACTTCCAAAAATGATATCATCGACATATACAACCACAATCAACAGTTTGTCATTTTCAGTTTTTGTGTACAAGTTGCTATCAGCAGACCCCTTTTAAAATCCTTGTTGATGAAGATATTTGTCAAGACGATAGTACCATGCTCTTGGAGCTTGTTTGAGACCATATAGAGCCTTTTTAAGTCTACAAACAAATTTTTCATCATTTCCAAAAATGAATCCTTCTGGTTGTTCTATGTAAACTTCTTCTTCTAGATCACCATTGAGAATAAAGCAGATTTAACATCCATTTGATAAACTTTGATTTTTTGGAAGCTTGAAAACACAAGAAACATTCTTATGGCTTCAAGTCTGGCTACAAGAGAAAAGGTTTCTTCAAAGTCTATACCTTCTTGTTGAGCATACCCTTTGCAAAAAAGTCTAGCTTTATTTCTTATAACATCCCCATTCTCATTTAACTTGTTTTTGAATATCCATTTAGTTCCAATGACATTTCTGTCATGAGGCCTTGGTACTAACTCCCAAGTGTGATTATTTTCAATTTGATCAAGCTCTTCATTCATGGCTTGAATCCAACATTCATTTTTGCTAGCTTGACTGACACTGTGAGGTTCAACCATGGACAGAAATGCCAGATTTCTAGAAGTTCCCACAAGAGTCCTTCTTGTTTGTACACCTGATTCATTTTCTCCCAAAATTTGAGATTCTGGATGATTCTTTTGAACATATCTAGATGGAGCCTTTACAGACAGCTCTTCTTCAGGTTCTTCACTGGGTGTACTGTTTGTATCATTACTATTTGATGTAGAAGGATATGTGTCCTCATCATCTTCATCTGTTGTTTGATTTTCTTCTTTTGGGGCTGCAGTAGACTCATCAATAACAACATCAATACATTCAACAATCTTTCGAAGTCTTTTATTGTAACATTTATATGCCTTACTCCTAGAGGAGTAACCAAGAAATATTCCCTCATCAGCTCTGGGTTCAAACTTGCCAAGTTTTTCATCATTATTTTTTATAAAGCATTTGCTCCCGAAAATTCTAAAATGCTTTATAGTGGGAGGATTACCATACCAGAGTTCATATGGAGTTTTATCACTATTTACACGAACATGTGCTTTGTTAAGAATGTTTGCTACTGTATGTGCTGCTTCTCCCCAAAATGTGTCAGGTGTTCCAGAATCATCAAGCATAGCTCTAGCCATTTTTTGAATTGTTCTGTTCATTCTCTCTGCAACACCATTCTGTTGTGGAGTGCCAGCTACAGAGAACTGTCTTTTTATGCCGTGTTGTTCACAGAATTCAAGAAATTCTTTAGATGTATATTCTCCTCCTCGATCAGATCTAAGACACTTGATTTTTAATTCTAATTCATTCTCCACTAGTGCTTTGAAAATCTGAAATTTCTCAAATGCTTCATCTTTGTGTTTAAGCAGCCCAATCCAACACATTCTAGAGAAATCATCGATGAATAAGATATAGTATTCTTCACCACGGGGTGAATTTTTCCTCATAGGTCCACATATGTCAGTATGAATGAGTTCAAGAGGCTTACTTGATGATCCTTCCTTGGCATTAAATTGTACCCTGGTTTGCTTACCGAATTGGCAAGATTTCCATATGATATTTTCAGGTAGAGTAATATTGGGAAGATCACGAACAACTTTAAGTCTGCTTGATTTGTTGATTTGAGAGAAGCTCAGATGCCCCAAGCTTCTATGCCATAGCCAATTTCTGAAGATTTACTCAAATAACATTGTTCTTTGGGGTTCTTCAATATATACAGGTTGTTTGGAGTTCTTTTTCCTTTTATAATTGCTTTACCTGTATCAAGATCACGTACCACACATTCTTTTGAAATGCAGACAACTTCAGTTCCTTGATCACACATTTGACTTACACTTATCAAGTTATGCTTTAATCCATCCACATAAATGACTTCATTAGCTTTTACCTTATCCTTTAGGAAAACAGACCCTTTACCTTTAATTACCGCAGGAGTATCATTTGAAAATGTAACATTCTTCTCCTTTTCTAGAGCACTATATGCAAGAAGTTTGTCTTTATCACCTGTCATGTGTCTTGAGCATCCACTATCAATGTACCATTGGTTCTCTTCATCTTCTGCAAATAATGCTATGCCACAATTTTCAACCTATAACTCCTTCTTTTTCCATACTTTGGATCTTGAAGGAACATGTTCTTTTGGCTGAACTTTTCTCTTGCATTCAGATTCTTTATGGCCAAAGTTATTGCAATAAGTGCATTCAAATTCATTTTGAAGAGGAGAAAATTTGTTATAAGTATTCTTCTTTGCTTCAATATCAGTCCTTTTCTTTCTTTCTTGTCTTGTCATAATAGTTTTATATGCTACACAATGAATAGATTTATGACCAAAATTGTGACATGAGAAACATTGTGCATTGAAGAATAAATTTCTGTGATCATAAAATCTTCTATATGAATTTATCTGTTGATTTGTGTTTCTTTGAAAGACATTCCTGTTAGTGTTTCTTGAATTGAAATGATCATGCTTTACCTGTAAATATTCTTTATTCCCTTTCTGAGTGGCAGCATGTTGTAAACCAGCTGTAACTACTTTTAGATAATTTGGTGCTGATGCCTGAGAAGATTCTCCAATATATCCAAGACCCGTCTTTATAAGAGGAGAACGTCGTACCTTGATAATCTCATCTAAGGTTTCAAACCCTTTAGAAAATCTAAGATTGAGAGTATTTACTTTCCCAAGTTCTTTTCTTAGATCTACTACTTCACATTCTAATTTCTCATTGTGTTTCTCTTTAACTTCAAGCTGATTTTTCAGAGTTTCTATGCTTATTTTTCTCTCTTCTAAGCAAATTTTGAGTTTATTTTTTTCATTAAGAAAATCACTGTCTTCTAGAGCGTCCACAAAAGTATCCTCTTCTTCTCTAGATTCTTTTTCAAATTCCATGAGAAGTCTCAGATCTTGTTCATATTCTTCCTCACTATCAGATAACCCATCACTATCTTCATGAGTATAGTAACTCCTTTTAGAGCTAATATGATTCTTATTCCTTCTTGCTACTTCCTTCCCCTTTTTATGTGTTTCTTTATAAGGACACTTAGCAGCATAATGACCAACTCTTCCACAAAAAAAACATTTGAAAGGAAGCTTACCTCTGAATCGTCCTGTGCCAAGTTGAAGTTTCTTTACGAAGTTTATCTCATCTTCTTTTGAGATATATCCTGATCCTTCTGTTATTTGTACTTCCTTTCCTTTTGTAGAAGTTCTAAAGACTTCTCTTTGACTTCAGATGGTCCTCCTCTTCTCATTTCATATGCAGTTAGTATGCCATGAAGTTGTACCACAGTAAGATTTTGAAGATCCTGCTTTTCTTCAAGAGCTGAAACTTTTGACTCAAATTTTGCTGTTAGAGATCTTAAAATTTTCTCAACCAAAGTGGATTCGGTAATTGTTTCTCCCAAATTTCTCATGCGATTTACAATATCATCAAGACGTAGAAAGAAATTTGCAATGATTTCTTCATTAAGCATTTTTAGATTCTCATATTGGATTCTGAGAGTTTGAAGTTTAGCACTTTTTACCTTTGCATCACCTTCATAGCTTAGAATAATTTTGTCCCATATTGCCTTCGTTGTATTCAGCTGCATGACTTTGACAAATTATGATTCAGTTAGACTTCCCAATAGAGCATTGATTGCCTTTGCATTTGTTTCATAATTCTTTCTTTATGTTGGATCTGTTGGTACTGAGGCTGGATATTGATATCCTCCTTCAACAATAGCCCATACATCTGCTCCCAGAGACTGAAGATAGGATCTCATCCTTGTTTTCCAAAAGATTAAGTTGTTTCCGTTGAAGAGTGGAGGCCTGATAGATGTTGTTCCATCTTGATTGCTCATCTTGAATGATCTTCCTTCTAGCGGCTAAGCTTTTTCAGAAGGATCTGCTCTGAAACCAATTGTTGGGAAAAATACTGAGAGGGGGGGGGTGAATCAGTATTTTTGGCTGAACAATATTTCTTTCCTTTCTCAAAAACATATGTTACAGTACTGCATTAAACATGTATGTCTAGATATATTATTATGTCTTTACTTAGAGAATTGCATCAGATAAGCATTAAGCATGAACAGAAATAACAGAACAAACCATTAACCATGAACAACACATATGGACACCAGGATTTAAGGTGGAAACCCAATTCGAGAGAAAACCACTGTTGCTGTAATCTCAGTCTTCAATATTTTATTATAGAGAAAACCTTTTACAATATATGCTGGTGCAGACTCATACTAGCACGCAAGCACCCACTTGCAGAAGGCTACAACCTTCTCTCGTTTACTAGCCTTTCCTGGAAGGGAGCTTCAACCCCCTGAACATAACACCAGTTTCTACTGGCAGAAAACTTCTACTTCCAAAATGAAGTCTCCAACCCTCAGACTCACCGGATTCATATGTTTTCTTCAGAAGTCATGCGCTAGCTCTTCATCGTTTCTTCAACCGTCGTTCAAGACCAGAGGTTCATTCAGTTTTTTCAGTTAAGAACAGAGTTTGCCCATCCAGACATTCCTTCAAGAGCTTCATTCATTCATCACCCTTATGCATGCACATGTTCTTCATAATTGCATCAGTCAATCTGATCATCATATTTACAGGTGCACCATCGATTCAGATATATCAGGGGTTTATTCATACAGATATCTCCAAAGGAGACTTGTTTATCATCAACCTCGCACCCCTTTCTTCATAATTCTCATTCCTTTATATAGTTTTAACCCTTATTAAAAACCATGGGTCAAAACTAATGGTATTCCTGGACGGTATTACCCTTACATACCTCTATGATTTCTTTTAATTTATTTATCAATTTAAAGAAATTGATAAATAAATATATTTATAAATTTTTAACCCTTCAAACTTTATAAAGCATCCAATGCTTTCAAAAAAATTAACTTTTGACCCCCAAGGCCCACAATTACAGTCAGAAGACCAATCAAATTCCACTGCGTATGTCATCATTACGTCACTGCGGGGGCTCTTGTGGTACAGATGAAACCTTTTGGCTGGTGCCCCCGCACTTAATCTCCACCATTGATCTCTGGTCAATGCTTGATTGCTTGGTTAACTGCGGGGGCACACCTTTCCCGGTTTTTAAACCTTTACACTGCCCCCATAACATTACTTTTAATCAAAATTCAGTAAACTTTTAACCTGGTCTTCAATCTTCAAAAAAACGGGATTTCATTCTTTGACCCCGGGCCCACATCGCAGTCGGCGGATCGGCGGTGTCAAAAAAAACTTGTGATTGCGATTGATCAAACGGACGCGATGACCACATAAAACATGGCTCATAGCGCAATCGGATCCGAACTTTGAACAAATGCAATCGGGGCAGATAATAGAAAAGTTCTGATTGCAATCAGGACACGGATGCGATTTTCACATATTAACTCCGGCAGATAACAGGATCGGGTCTGCCACTTCAATCGCAGCATATTACAAAAGGCGTGCGATCAATCGGAAAGTTCCGATTGCGATTAATATCCCAGACGCGATTGAACCTATTAACTCCATCGTATAACGCCATCGGGTCCGCCAATTTCAAGATGCAATCAGGCCCAACACTTAAGATCTTCCGATTGCAATGGGGAACTCGGATGCGATTAGAAATAAACTGTGGCATATAACTCGATCGGGTCCGGCCTTTGATCGGAGCACATAACAAAACTCTGTCGATTGAACCTTGCGATTCAAGACTTGCGATTCCATTAAAACATCGCCTCGTGGTCAAGTGGACCCACGGGCCTTCGCTGCTGTGGTGGGGGCGATTTATATAAGGTTTGGTTGTATGTTTTATATACAGCCGTTCCATTGCGGAAATCTACACATCCACAAGACATTTGATTATTGCGATTGGCGATTGTGATTGGATCGCATCACAAATCTTCATATCAACAAGACACTGCACCAAAATAACTTTTATATTCCGATTGGCATATAAATGGTGGGGATCACTTGTCCCGCCAATTCAGAAATAAAAGGACTTCTGCCTGATTAAAAAAATTTTCCATTCTGGTTGTTGAGGGCTTTAAAAGCCCGAAATGACTGTCTTTAATAAATCTGCTCCTCTGTAGTTCAGATCTATGGGAAATCTTCATTCCTCCTACACAACGGCTACGCCCATCACCTGTTAATTCTCTTATGTCATTTGTGGCTGCGGCCCATCAAGATTTAATTCTCCTTCATACGGATTTCTCCAAGCTTCTTCAATACAGAGTGTTGTGCACTCAAAACTCTGATTCTGCTGCGTTGTACTTGTTTCTCCTTCTGCCCAAGGCTTTTCCAATTCCTTTACCACATCCTTTGCCATATCCTTTGCCATCAATGACAATATTTCCAACAGAAAGAGTGCCATGATCTCCACCTTCTATTTCACCTCCAAGAGAGGCAGAAGAAGCCATAAGCATGTATTCAAGAGAAGGAGAAATTCCTGAAGACATTGATCCCAAAGAGGAATAAAGGGTGTTCAAAAATGCATTCCTAGACATGACTGAAATGGTGAGGATACTCTAGCAAGAAAGGAATGAAAGGCTTGAAGGAGAAGGGTCTACAGATCACAAGGAAGGAGAGGGATCTTCA
Source organism: Pinus albicaulis (assembly GCA_034641835.2). Taxonomy (NCBI): domain Eukaryota; kingdom Viridiplantae; phylum Streptophyta; class Pinopsida; order Pinales; family Pinaceae; genus Pinus; species Pinus albicaulis. The sequence goes on from CM076581.1 coordinate 1,575,706,145, forward strand.
GGAGGAAAGAAAAGTGAATACAAGTGAAAGAAAGGACATGAAGGAAATGGTGGTCCACCATCCCCATCTTCATCCTCTTCCTCATCATCGTCATCCTCTACTTCGGTGAATTAATCTCACAAGTCAAAGAACACTGGTAAATGTCCATTTTTAAAACTTGATGTTAAGTTTGAGTTGCCTATGTTTAATGGTGAAGTCAATGCAGAAAAAATTGACAATTGGATAAGGAAGTTTGAGGTTTACTTGAGGATACAGAACCTTCATGATGATGACACCAAGATTCAGCTAGCTTCTTTGAGAATGGAAGGTGTAGCATAGGTTTGGTGGGAAGCCAAAACCAAGGAGGAGATTAGAAAGCATGGTAATATCACTTTATCATGGGTTGATTTCATTACTGCAATTAAACAACAATTTTATCCATTATCTCATTTTAAAAAAGAAATCATGAATTGGAAAAATTTCAAACAACTTAAGGGACAAAATGTACAAGACTACACCCAAGAGTTTAGCATAAGAGCACTCTTATTAGGGGTGTACTTAAAAAGTCAAGACACTTTTCTGAAATATATAGGTGGTTTACACAGCTACCTTAGACATACAATCCTTATGTTCAATCCTACTAGTTTAGATGAGGTTTGTGTCCAAGCCACACATTTAGAGGCTAGAGGGAAACATACTTTTGATGAGGGTAGAAACAAGCCTTTTAAGGGGGAAAACAAAGATAAAACCTCAAAAGGAAAAGGAAAAAAGAATGCATCTGTCAAAAAGGAGGGTGAGAAAGTGATATGTAAACATTGTTCAAGAGAAGGCCATGAAGAGAAAAATTGTTGGAAACTTCATCCTGAAAAAAGAACTTAGTTTAACAAAAACAAAGAGAAGAAGAAAACTACAACTACACAATAAGACTTTGGTGATGATTCAGGTGACGAAACCAAAATTACAGCCATGGGTTTGAAGAACATGAAGGGTAAAGAAACTTAAACTAAACCAAGTACTAGTACTTCAAAATGTCATGTACAAGCTCCAAACGAGGAAGAAAGAATTGAATTGTTCCATGTGAGAGTTATCTCAAAACATACAAAAATTGACACATTGTTTGATAGTGGGTCACAAGCGAACCTCATCTCAAAAGACTTAGTCAAGAAGCTAAAACTTGAGACCATTCCACATCCAATACCATATCCACTTGGTTGGATTTGCAAGGATGCAAACTTACAGGTTTCAAAGAAGTGAATATTGCGCTTTGGAATTACTGCACATTTCATTGACACAGTTGAACTTGATATAGTTCCGCTTGATATATCAGGAATTGTTTTGGGAAGTCCTTACTTATATGATAGGAAAGTCATGTTGGGTTTGTGTTATATTATTTCCATGACTATTCACGCGTGGGGGGGTAACAGGCGGGGCAGTATCCCCCCATGTCAGGGTTCGGGGCAGTGCCTTGGGAAAAAAAAATTGGTCCTTATTTTATGGTGGGCAGACCCGCCCATGGTTTTGTGCATGGGTTTTCACATGGTTTTGGGGTACAATGGTTTTCGTCCCTTGGTATTTTGTAGATATGATCAAGGGAAATACGGTTATGTTCTAATCCAAGGTTAATGGGTTGGGGTTTATGTATGCTTCAGCATGTATATATATGTGTTGTAAAACTAAAAGGAATATAATGAAAAATCAAGCTGGTCATCCCAATTTAGGATCCAGGGGAAATCTCTGTGTTTATCTGTTTTATGTTTTATGCTCTTGCTATTGTTTATTTTCTGTTTTAAGATTCGTTTGTAGATAATTTCTATACAGGGTTAAAACCTACATTTGGTATCAGAGCAATTTCGGCTTCAAGGGGATGCCTTTGCTGCTGAGGGATTTTTTTCTTGGGCTCAAGGTAGACCCTATTTAGTGGGAGATCTGCAGGATCGATTCTTGAAGTGAAATAAGATGGCAAGCGGCGGGAAGATAGATATCGAGAAATTTAATGGTCAGAGTTTCGAGTTGTGGAAGCTCAAGATGGAGGATCTGCTGGTGGATAAAGACCAGTGGATTGCGGTAGATCCAGGTACTAAACCAATGGCAATGTTAGATGAATACTGGAAGAAACTAGATTGGAAGGCAAAGAGCACAATACAGTTGTGTGTCTTAGATTTAGTATTGTTGAATGTATGTGGGGAAGCTACAATGAAGAATTTGTGGGACAAACTTGGGACTTTGTAACAATCTAAGTCTCTAGTGAATAAATTGTTCCTGCGGAAAAAATTGTATAACCTGAGGATGAAGGATGGAGACTCGGTGACAGAGCATCTGAATGCCTTCAATACAGTGGTAAGTTAGCTATCATCCGTTGATATTAAAATCTCATATGAAGATAAGTGCATCAGTTTTTTTTGTTCTCTACCAGATTCATGGGACATTCTGGTTATTGCAATAGGTAGCAATACATTGTCTCAGCCTTTTTTTCGGAGGAAATGAGATGGAGAAATATGGAGGGCCAAAATGGAGATGCCTTATCTGTATGAGGAAGGTCCTAGAACAGAAACAAGAATAAGGCTTCGAGTGGGAGATATAAATCTAGAGGGAGATCTAAATCTCCTGGACAGTTTGTAAAGGTGTGCTGGAAATGCGGAAAGGAAGGGCACTTCAAAAAGGACTGCAGATCTAAAGCTCCTGAGAAAGGAAAGGGATATGATGATGCTCCTTCCACAGAGGCAAAAACCACCTCAGATGAAGGTGGGGATGTGTATTTGGCTACTTCTTTAAGTACACATGTAGATCATGAATTATGGTTGATTGAATCGGGTGCATCCTTTCACTTCACTCCCCATGGCGAGTGGTTCTGCGAGTATGAGAAATATGATGGCATTGATGTCTTCCTAGGGGATGATAGGAAGGCCAGAATCGTTGGACATGGAAAATTCAAGCTGAAGCTGCAAGGTGGAAGGATTAGAACACTTCTTGGTGTTCTGCAAATTCCTGCATTGGCCAGAAATCTGATTTATGTAAGCAAGATGGATGATTCAGGTGTAAAAATAGTGTTCGAGAAAGATACCTGTAAGATGGTTCAAGGAGCACTAGTGTTAATGTGGGGAGTTTGGATTGGAACTCTGTACAAGCTTTAGGGTAGCACTGTTATTGCTGGGTGCAACAGTTCTGTGGTTTCGAAAGTGTAGCGGAAAGCCTAGCAGTCTCTGGAGAAAAGACCATTCTATGGTATCGAAGGCTTGGACATATTGGAGAGAAGGGCCTTCAGATATTGCATGGAAAAGGTATGGTAGAAGGTATGTCTAATAGATCTCTAGATTTCAATTTCTGTGAACATTGTGTATATGGGAAGCAGAATCAGGTGATTTTTCCTTCTGGTGCTAAGAGGGTGAACAAGATATTAGAGCTTATGCACAGTGATGTGTTTGGACCTGTGTCGGTTCCATCACTGGTTAAGTCTGTGTACAATGTTTCATTCATAGATGACATCTCAAGGAATACATGGATATATTTCTTGAGGAAGAAATCTAAAGTCTTTGACAAATTTAAAGAATTTAAGGCTCTAGTGGAAAACCAGATAGAGAAGAAGATAAAGGTGCTGAGGACAGATAATGGTGGGGAGTTCTGCAAGAAGGAATTTGAAGAGTTCTGTAAGAAGTGTGGTATAGCACGGCAGAAGAATACTCCATACACACCTCAAAAAAATGAAGTTGCAGAAAGAATGAACAAAACACTGATGGAAAAGGCAAGAAGCATGCTCATTGGTACCGAATTAGGACAAGAATTATGGGCAGAGGCAGTGGAGACTGCATGTTACTTGGTTAACAGATCACCTTCATCAGCGTTGGAGGATAAGAATCCACATGAGGTATGGACTGGTAAGAAACCATCTCTTTCACATCTGAGGGTATTTGGATGCGATGCATATGTACATGTTACGAAGGAGAAAAGGACCAAGTTGGATAATAAATCTAAAAGGTGCATCTTTATTGGATATAAGGATGGTTTAAAGGGTTACAAGCTTTGGAACCCAGAAACAAGGAAGGTTGTGTAAAACCGAGATGTGGTGTTTAGAGAGGTGAAAGATTTCGTTAAACATGAAGTCCTACCAAAGGAACCTGAGAAGATTGAGTTTGAGCTAAAGGAGGATGAATCAGACTCTATAACAGAAGATGACTCGGAAGAGGAAGAGCCACAATCTCCAACTGTGAGAAGATCAGCTCGAGAAAGAAGACAACCAAAAAGGTATAGTCCATTTGATTTCTGTTCAAATTTTGCTTTAACTATAACTGATGATGATCTAGAATTGTTAGGGAGGTAGTAGATTCAGAGGATGGAAAGCTCTAGAAGGAGGCCATGGTTGATGAAATGGCATCCTTGCATAAAAATGAGGCATGGGATCTGGTGGACTTGTCAGCTGGAAGGAAGCCCATCAGGAGCAAATGGATGTTTAAGAAGAAGATGAATGTAGAAGGCAAGGTGGAGAAATAAAAAGCTCAGTTGGTAGCAAAAGGTTATTCCCAGATGCCGAGAATTGATTTTGGTGATATTTTTTCTCATGTTGCCAAAGCTACTTCTATTAGATTACTTTTATCTATTGCTGCTGCATTTGATTTTGATGTAGAAAAGATGGATGTGAAGACAACATTTCTTCATGTGGATCTGGAAGAGGAGATCTACATGAAACAACCTGAAGGCTTTTTGGTGAAGGGGAAAAAAGAACTAGTATGCAGGTTAAAGAAGTCTCTGTATGGGTTAAAACAGTCACCAAGGATGTGGTATCAAAAATTTGATACCTACATAGGGGGACTTGGCTTCACTAGAAGCAAGGAGGATCACTGTGTTTATTTTAAATTAATTGGTGACCGTGTTATTTATTTGGTCTTGTATGTTGATGATATGTTGTTTATTGGAAATGACAAAGAAATTATCCAAGATTTGAAGACCCAAATGTTCTCCAAATTTGACATGAAGGATCTTGGTGCTGCAAACTATATTTTGGGCATGGAAATTAAGAAAGATCACGTGAAGAGGAAGCTTTGGTTAAACTAGAGGAAGTATGTCGAGACTATATTGCAAAGGTTCAATATGCAGGATAGTAAATCGGTGAATGTTACAGTTCATGTAGCTACAAAGCTATCTGCTGAACAATGTCCCAAGACACAAGAAGAAGAGGAGGATATGTCTCGTGTTCCATATGCAAGTGCAGTGGGTAGCCTGATGTATGAAATGGTTTGTACTAGACTAGACATTGCACATGCAGTGGGAGTATTGAGCAGGTTTATGTCAAACCCAGGGAAGGAGCATTGGACAGAAGTGAAGCGGGTTTTTAGATATTTGCGTGGAACTAGTGATTATGGCTTGTACTACCAGGGAAGACCAGGATTGGAAAGAGTGTTGGAAATTCGTGGTTTTGTTGATGCAGACTCGGCTAGAGATCTGGACCAAAGAATATCTACAAGTGGGTATGTGTTTAGCCTATTTGAAGGTGCAGTTAGTTGGATGAGTAAAAGACAGTCTATAGTGGCTCTTTCAACTATAGAGGTAGAATACATGGCAGCCACTCATGCGAGCAAGGAAGCAGTTTGGTTGCAGAGATTGTGTTCAAGTATGGGGTTGGTGAAAAAAACTATAAGGATAGACTGTGATAGCCAAAGTGAAATTTTCTTGGCTAAGAACCTTGCTTATCATTCAAAGACAAAGCACACGGATGTTTAATATCACTTTGTGAGATATATGGTTGAAGCTAAAAGGGTGTTGCTGGTAAAGGTGGAAACTTTGAAGAATGTTGCAGATGCATTGAAAAAGTCTGTGAGAACTTAGAAGTTCTCTTGGTGTAGAGAAAAAATGGGTCTTGAAAAGCTGGGCTAATGACTTAGCTCTCTTGTGGCCCCCTACAGAAAGAAAACAACAAGTGGGAGAATGTTGGGTTTGTGTTATATTCTTTCCATGACTAATCACGTGTGGGGGGGTAACAGGGGGGTCATATGGGGGGTGGTAGCCCCCCCTATTGGGTTCTGAGGCAACACCTCGGAAAAAAAAATTTGGTCCTTATTTTCTGGTGGGCGGACCCGTCCATGGTTTTGTGCATGGGTTTGCACATGGTTTTGGGGTACGATGGTTTTCGGCCCCTGGTATTTTGTAGATCCGATTAAGGGAACTATGGTTATGTTCTAATCCAGGGTTAATGGGTTGGGGTTTATGTATGCTTCGGCATGTATATATATGTGTTGTAACACTAAAAGGAATATAATGAAAAATCAAGTTGCTCGTCCTGATTTGGGATCCAGGGGAAAATCTCTATGTTTATCTATTTTATGTTTTATGCTCTCGCTATTGTTTATTTTCTGTTTTATGATTCGTTTGTAGATAATTTCTGTACAGGGTTAAAACCCACAAAAGTGATCTTCCATCACCATGAGAACAAGTATCATCTATTCAACGATGGCAAGGAGTTTATTGTTAGAGCACATTGCAAGAATACAAATATAGCGATGGTAAATGTTGGACAAGTAAAAAGGCTAGTGAATTCTAGTAAGAGTTTTGTACTTCTTATAGTTAAGCCTAAGGTTGATGTGAATCATGAGTCATTTGAAAATTGTGATCCCAAGTTAAAATCAGATTTATATGATGTATTTGATGCACATCATGAGATGTTTCAGGAGCTGACAGGTTTTCCTCCTAAAAGGGAGATTCAACATGGAATACAATGGCAACAATATTTTCCTCTTCCAAACATAGGCATGTACCGCATGTCTATCATGGAGAATGATTATCACTTGCATGATAATTTTTTGTCTCATATGGGAAAGTTATGAATACCACAAGGAGAGACACTAAGTGTCATGAGAGAAGCTCATTCTTCTCTTATTGCTGGACATCTCGGGGTAAGCAAAATGGTGGCACATTTACAGAGGTATTGTTATTGGCCTCGCATGGTAGATAGTGTTTCACGTTTCATTAGAGGTTGTTCATTATGTGCTACAAGAAAGCCTAGCAATAGGAAGCTTGGTTTATATATGCCATTATCGGTACCTTCTAGACCATGGGAAAGTGTTTCTATGGATTTTTTTGGAGGTATACCAATGTCTAGAAAGCAGCATGATTATTTTTATGTAGTAGTTGATAAATTCAGCAAGATGTGTATTCTTATGCCATGTAAGAAATCTATAATTGCTGAACAAAATGATGATTTATATTTTCAACATGTATGGGTTCATTATGGGTTGCCTACTTCTATTGTTAGTGACAGGGATTCCATATTTGTTGGGAATTTTTGGTCCAATTTATGGAAGATGATGGACACTAAGTTGAAAAAGAGTACTTATTTACATCTGCAAATAGATGGCAAAATAGAGGTAGTGAACAGAACCATTGTACATATTTTGAGAGGTTATTGTAGCAAGCATCCCAAGCTTTAGGATGAGCACTTGCATTACATTCAACATGCTTACAACTGGGCTAAGCACTCTTCTACAAATACTTCACCTTTTGAAGCTTGTTTTGGGTATTTTCCTAAGTCACCTTTAGATTTCATTCTTGAGAAGGATGTTGTCATTGATGGGCATAGTGACATTGAAAAAGCTCGCATGTTCATTGAAATAATTCAGCTCATACATTAGCAAGTTCAATAACAACTTGAAAAAAGTCAAGGAAAGTACAAGCAGAGGCATGACAAACACAAAGTTGATCATAAATTTCAAGAAGGTGATGAGGTATGGCTGCATATTAGTAAATAAATAATGAAAGGAGAAGGTAAAAAGCTGAAACCTATTCATTATGGTCCATTCAATTTTATTAAACAAGTTGGAATTAATGCTTTTCAACTAGATTTTCCTTCATATATGCAAATGTATTCCGATGTGAATGTGGAAAATTTACGTTTGTATGAGCCTCCTTTGATTGTTGATCAAGGAAGTGACATTCAACTGCCATCCATAGAAGATTTATCGCCAGAATATTTAGATGAGCTGAAAGAGGATACTATTCTTGATAGGAGGACACGCACTTCTAAGAGGGGAAGTGTCGATTATTTTCAGATTGGTCTTAAAGGCAGCAAACTGAGTAAGGAAAAATGGATGGAGGTGGAAAAGGTGAGGGGTATGTGCCCTCTTCTTCTGAATAGGTAATTGAAGGATTTTGGGGTCCAAAAGCTTCCCAATGGGGAGGTGTGATCAGGAGATCATGTCCAAGTTAAGAAATTTGCTCAAAAATGAAATTGCTCAGAAATGGTTTCAATTTGAATGATCGGAAAGGTCTCATCGCAGTGATTCTAGCGCCGTGAATGGTTTTCAAAATCGAGGTCATATGCAAAAGTTATTGAGGTTTGAAATCATCCAGTAAACTCCAAAGTTTAGTTGACCAAGTTTGAATTTTAAATTTGGAAAAATTAAAAAGAGAAAATTCCAAGGAATATTTCGAGAATATTCCTTAGAATATTCTCCAAAATATTCTCTGGAATATTCCACATGGATGAATTAAATTCTGACAAGTGGCAGAGCTAGATTCGTTTGTGGATTGACTTTACAGTTTTTGTGGCCAATCATGGGCTGCCACGTGATAGGCCCAGAGGCCGCCACGTGGCCCCAGTCTTGGAGAAATTGACATTGTAAAATTTGTTGGATTTTAGAGGTTCGAACTGGCGACCTTGCTCACCTGAGCCCAAAGGCCTGACCGACTCTGCTGGTGGGTGTTTCTTAACACATATTGAAGTCAGGTTAGTTTTATCCTATGTAAATTAAAATGGCGGAAAAATTAAGGACTATCCTGAGACCATGTGACCAGGCCCATGATGACCAGGAGCCAACCTTCTAGTGGTCACAGCGGCGGTTAATAACGAAACATGTGACCACGTCACGTATGTATTTAATGCCACATCGCAAAGGTTATGGAGGTGGTTAAGTCGACGGAGAATGCGGCGGTTACATGTGATCACACCACATGGCATTTAATGCCAATAACAAACAATTCCGACGTTTTAGTGTTGTTCCGCCTTTTTAGGTAGTCTGCCGAATTTATCCTTGTAACTAGCAGCTCCTCCACTTTTAGTGGGGTTTTGGGGGGACATTGGGAGTTTTTCTTGGAGAGGCCATAACTTCCTCATTATTTAACCAAATTGGGCGCAAAATAGTAAAAATTGGGTATTTTCGACATTCTGAGCAGTTTGGAACAGGTTTCAGGTCGAACAGAGATGATTTATAGCAGGTTTTGCTTCGAGGAAGATGAAGGAGCCATTAGGGCCATCATGGATAAGGCAGTGTATTGGGCTGTCTTTCACTGTTTAGTGTAAATGAAAAGCCATTTATAGCTATTTCATATCTTTTGAAGCTGAATTTACAGTTGGCTTTTCCTATTAAGGCTTATTTTTACTTGTACAACCATTTTGAACAAATTAATACAACAAGGACATGCCATTGGGGAGCCTTGGACCAGAAGATGTACCCCAGGAGGGGTGAACTGCCTCAAAAATTTGTTGTGTAATGTGTTGGTGAATTTAACTTGCTGTGCATTTTTGTTTTACTATGTTAAAAAATTAAATTACGGAATTAATCCTCACATAGAAAACTCAAAAACATAACCAAAACTAATTTGTTTAACCTACAATTCATGGAGAACACTTTGAACACTTTATTATATCAGTTTGGATAATTTGCATAGTGTTACAAATATCATCCATTCAGATCAAAGGGTAGCATGACAAGAGCAACAATCAAGGTGCAAAATAGCAGCAGGAAGTTCATCACATGAAGTCTTCAATTGGGTAGCACTGCATACAGTCATTGTAAAGGTATCATTGTATTGAGTCATTGTAAAATCATCATTATAAATTTTGTACAAGTGTCTATCTGCCAAGAATTGAAGAGGCAGTGTCGGGAGGTATAAGATCATCATTAGGTGGTTGTGTCATAGTTGAGGTTATGGTCTAGTGTGTCTTATTCTTCTACATCATTCTATATCATTGTAAAGTGGAAAATTTTCCATGGTACAGGAGTCCATTTCTTCTTTTATTCTTCAATAGGATAGTAGGGTGGTGCTAGGCTAGTGCATGAAGTCACCAGCAGGTTCAAGCCAGTGAAAACTTCAGTGTGGTAGGGTGGTGCTATGGTGAGCTGTAGCTCATTGGGTGTTGGGGCATCCGTTCAGTTAACTACTGAAGAATCTCAGGCATTAGAGCATCCATCCAGTGGGAGCTGGAGAAGAATTATTTTCTAAATTCTAGGAAGTTGGTGCTTTCATTTAAATTGGAGTTGAATATTAAAGAATTATTACAAAAGCATTCAGGTGGTTTTTGTCTCGGAGGGGGTTTCCACCTTAAAAACTGTGTGCATTTATGTTCCTTTTGTTTACCACTATCATTGTACAAACACTGATAATAATTGAATATTAACTAATTCTATAGAAGATTAATAATAATACTAATTGAAATAAATACAGATTCACCCCCCTCTCAGTATTTCCAACAACATGACCCATTTCACTTAGTCATGGGTGGTGTGATATAGCGGAATTTTCATGCATAAAAATGATATTATTATCATTTATTATAGCACTTGGGGATCACTTGGGATGAAACTATCAAGGGATTTTCTATATTGGATCCTTTTTGGAGTTAAATTTCCTTTCCTTGCATGTGTATTTGTCCTGTGACTGTCCCCCCAGGTCGTGTTATTGTTGGTGGTGACCATAGTGGCCTATCTATTTATGGATCATACATAGGTGCTGAGTCAAGGTTGTCTTCTCTATACCTAGGACAAAGATTAGTCATACTCTCTCAGTCTTCTCAGAGGGTGCTCGATGACTAATAAGGCTACTTGCATTGAGTTTGTAGCTAAAAGGGTTGGGAAGCAGGTTGCTAGTATAATTGTTCCACCGCTAGCTTCTTATTATTTTGGTTTGTGTGTGCTATCTTTTAGGACAGTTGTAGTGTGTGTTGTTTGGTCTGAGTCTATAGTTTTTTCCCTATGGTTATTTTCACTAACATAATTGTGTTTTAATTATACTTACCTTGGTTGAATTTGTTTGTCAGAAGTCACGTCATCTTAAAGGTTTTCCTCCTAAACGAGATGGACCTATCACTCCTACATGAATAGTTTGTGTCAGTGCTCAAGAATTAGACCATCACATAGTATTGGAGTCTATACCTGGTCCCTCTAGTAGTGATTTGGTCTCTATTTAGACTTTGGCAGGCTATTTTGTTGCTCCTGCTAATCTACCTTTGAATGATCCATTAGGACCTACTTTATTACGATTTAACCTTGAAGATTCTATGCCAACCTATAATTACGTGCCTGTCTCAGTTATTTCCCCTATGGTGGAGTCTAAGACCTCATTATCTTCTGCATCGATAGTCTTGTCTGCCATGTCATCGTTGCCACCTCTCATCGTGGCCATACCTACTCATCCATGCACACCTCTCACTTATTCTTGGGGCATTCCACCAGTATGATCCATATCTCCTGCAAATTTCTCGAACGTTTCTATGCCCACATCATCTTCTATGCTGAACATGGTGCCTCTACCTAGTTAGTCGATAGGTTCAAAAATATTTTCACCTAAATTTTCCCAACCAACTGTTATTTTTCCTTAGTTAGGAACAAATACTTCTGGAAATATGTGGGGAGGATCATTAGTTGTTCCTATGGGGGGAATGTATCTTCTAGCATGTCACAAACTTGGTATAGTTTAATTTTTGGAGGGAAACCACCTACCAACACCTTTCCTCGGGGGGCTAGTTTACCTGGGGGAAACCCCACTACCATTACCATATCTCATACATGTTATCCTCCTTATGTCGGTCCTACTGTGCAGATTGGTCCTTCTTTCACTACAAGGTACAAACCCACAAGTAGTCATGCTTTTGGGGTTCCTTTTCTCTCTGGAGGTTCATACTCTGAGGGGAATGTTACAAAACTAGCTCACAAAAAGGAAGAAAAGAGAAATCAACGACTTAGAAATCAACCACTTTGAGGGGGAAACCTACTTTACATTACATCAATGAAAAATCTTAGACTATACAAATGAAAAAGCCTCATTTCTATATATAGGAGTTCAATGGGTCACAATATAATCCTTTCCGACTTAACAATAATAATGTAAGGGCACAAAAATAAAAATAGTGGGCTTCTATGGGGCACAATAATAACAATATGGGGACTAAAATGACACAAAAATAACAATAAGGGGGCTATAATAACAATAACAATAATGGGATATTAGATCCAGAAAAAATCCTCAGGAGGATGTAGGAAAAACCCTAGGTCACAGCAAATAGAGGTAGGAGGTTGCATGTGGTGATAAAGGAAGGAGGCAGTGCCTCAGGGTCGGCGAGGCCAGGAATGATGGAAAGTATTTTGGCAGTTGAGGGAGGTCCCTCAACGGGCCCATTGGTGATGTAGCACCCAACGGCAGAATCAAAGGACTCAGGGATTACAGGGGGGTCCGAGGAAGAACAGGCTTCAAAACACTTGATCGGGGGAGGGAAAACAAAGGAGGTCAGGCACCCTAGCCAATGCCTACCTAAGACAAAGGAGATACCCTAGGTGCACATCAAATCAGAAGGTATGGAACCTCATATCCAGTATATGAAATACTTGTTGGCATATGTTTTCCTTGATGGCAACCTACTTGATGAAGTTGATGGTAACCTACTTGATGAAATAATATTGTTGGAAATATGATGCAGAGTGTTGTCCTTGATGGCAACCTACTTGATAAAGTTGATGACAACCTTCTTGATGAGTTAAAGGGGAGATTGTTGGCAGTGTGATATAATGTGTTGACTTTGATGGACCTTGTCTGATGAAGTTGTCCTTGATGAAAACTGACTTGATGAGTTGTTAATGATGTAAATCTGATGTATCTACAAATCAGTTCAGAAGTAGCTCAGAAAGTGCCAGAATAAAGTTGAACAAGGTATGTCACAAGGCATACGCAGGTTTGTTAAGGCGAAGTAGCCTATGCATGCGAAAAAGTACATGCCAAGTCGCGTATGCCCTATTGTGCTCTAAATTTATAAAACCAGGGGACTTGACCATTGTATTGACCCATTGTATTGAGCGCTTGATGATCTATTTGATCCCATCCAGGAATACCATCGGAAGTGGTGTGGTTTTGACTCATGGTATTAATAAAGGCTAAATCTATATAAGGAGAAGAAGATCATTGTGCAAGGGTGTGCATGAGTAAGGGTTGTGAATGAATAAATCTCTCTAAGGAATATCTGCATGGATGAACTCTATTCTTGATTGATAGATCTGAATCTATGATGCACCTATGAAGAAAATGATGAAGATGGATCTCTAGATCTGAAATGTATATGTATTTTCTAGATCTGTTTGTGGAATGTTTAGATATGAGATGAGGCGAAATACTTTCTGAAGTAAAGGATGAAATCTGAGTTGTTTATCTGATCTGAAGAGCTGCACAGTCCTGAAAAGTTACAAATGTATACGCAGGTTCGATTCAGTAAAAGCGCATGTATACGCGGGTCTGATTAAGGAAAAGCGCGTATGGGAAGATAGAGTTTTCTAAATAATGCACAGAAGTATACGTGGATTGGTCTGCATGAAAGCGCGTACATACGCAGGTTCAGTGAAGTAAAAGCGCGTATGGAGTCTAGGGTTTTGTTGAAGTACGTGGTATGAAATGTCTGATCTGTTTTGCTATTTTACTGCTATCTGTCAATAATGTATTCATACAGATCTGGGTTGTTTGAATGATGAATATGCTGCTGATTATGTTAATTGAAGATCAAGTTGATGGTTGATTGGTTGATGATTCAATGAATGAATTGATGGGGTTATAAGTTTCAGTTTGATGAATGATGAGCTTAAATGTATGGAGTGGGTCCAGTCTGAAAATCTGATGAAAAATGGCCTACAAGTTGTGTTGTATGGAAACTGTTGGATCCAGTATGAAAATTGATGAAACGTGTTCCATGGTGGTGCTGAGGGTCGAAGCCTTCAGTGAGGGGGTTGTAGCTCCCTTCCAGTGGTAGCTGGTAAACGAGTGCAGGGGGTAGTGGCTCCCTTCTAGGAGAGGCTGGTAAACGAGAGCAGGGGGTAATGGCTTCCTTCCGTGAGAGGTCATAAACAAGAGCAGGGTTAGAAGCCTCCTTCCAGAGAGGTCAAACGAGAGAAGGTTGTAGCTCTCTCCCGCAGTGGGTGCCTCATGGCCGGGTATGAGTCTGATCAAGACATGGATGTATGTTGTTTTCTTTATAATAAAATATTGAAGACTCGAGACGACAAGAAGAAGGGTTTTCTCCCGAATTGGGTTTCCACCTTAAATCCTGGTGTTCATGTGTGTTGCTTATGTGTGATGATTTATTCTATTCTTACTACACATGTTTACTGCTTACTAAACATCTAATGAAGGAATGATGCAATGATCTAAGCTAAGAATTATCAGCATAATGAAATCTTTGTTAATACACAATTTTTATTAAGGATATCCGCGTGTATACGCAAGTTGGCTTCTTTAAAGTAGCGTATGGGTTTTAGAGAAAGAAAAAGTAAAAAAAATTTAGTCTTCACTAAATACTGATTCACCCCCCCCTCTCAGTATTTTTTCCAACAATTGGTTTCAGAGCAAGTCCTTCTGCAGAAGCTTGATCGCTTGAAGGAGATCCGTCACAATGGGAAGGAAGCAAAAGAAGAAGGCTACTCAAAAGGAGATATCTCAGAAAACATGTGCAGCGGAAAATGAAGAAGATAAAACAGGTATTGAATGTGGTTCTTGTGATTCACTTTCTTGTGCATGAAATGGTGAAAATAGTGAAAGTAATGTTATGGATCTAGAAGAAGCTCTCAAGATTAAAGTTGAAGATCAACAAAGATCATTTAAAGAGAGAGAAGTTATTTACAATGAGATGATCTCTCAAATGAAAGGACATATAGAAATACTGAATGGACAGATAGACAAGTATAAAAGGTTGTACAATTATGCAACCAATCGAAATAAAATACTTGAAGCAGAAATCATCGATCTAAATGAAGATCCAGAAAAATCAAATAAGAAGAATGAAGAACTTGAAGCAGAAATCATCTCTCTAAAAGAAGATCTTGAAGCATCAAATAAGAAGAATGAAGAACTTCTACAAATTTTTGAAGAACAAGAAAATGGGTTGAAAGAAGAGATTTTAAAACTGAATGATCAAGGAGAAGAAGAAATAAAGGTCGAAGAAAGTATGATGAAGCAATGCCAAAAATTGGAGGTTGAGGTAAACATTCTAAGAGGTAAATTAGAAGAAAAGGATAAACTCTTGAGGTTTCAAGATAGTACTAAGATTCTGGATACTATTCTTAGTAGTCAAAGGTATCCTTCTGTTAAATTTGGTCTTGGTTTTCATGAAACTGTTAAAGGAGAATCTAGTTCACAAGGAAGTGCTAAATATTCAAAGGATATCAATGCAAAACCTGAAGTGTTGGAAGAAACAAAAGGTCAAACGACAATCATGAACTCTCAAAAGAAATCATTCCCTCCTAACTATAGAAGCATCAATAATGTTGAATGCTTTAAATGTCATAATTATGGGCATGTTGCAGCCAATTGCAGAAGAAGATCATTTCAGTCAGATACAAACATATTCTACACAGAAAGGTACTCTGGTTTCTTCAAAGGATATTGTTTTTCATGTAGCAAGTATGGTCACAAAGCAGCTGATTGCAATAGAAGAAAGAATAGAAAAACATACTATGATCCTTATGCTTAATTTTCTGGTCACATAAGATGTTATGCTTGTAATAAGTATGGACATGTAGAAAAAGATTGCAGGATGAACATATCTGAGAAATTGGATAATTTTCAGCACACAATAAGAAAGTTCAAGCAAAGCTGGAAAAGGAAGGGGGACCAGTCAAAAACGTAGGGGATAATAATCCTACTGTAGTCATCCACTTCTAAAGCCTACTTCTCATAATGACTGTAGAATGATGTGAGATACATTATAGGGATTAGTAATGTATCATCATAGGGGGAGCAATGTATGATGATTTCCATGGTTGGTTTGGTAATCGTGGTTATGTTTATTTCTGACAGTGCATCTGATGTGAAGAAGACAGGTACAGGTGGTACAAATTTAGGAGGAGATGAAGTTGTGGAAATTTTCAGTGTTTCACTTTCCATACATGGGTTTAGTGAACCAAAGCCGCGTATACATGCGAGTTCTGCTGAAGACAGACGCGTATGCTTTTCTGATAAGAAAAACAGTAAGATAGCTAAAGATCAGGAACATAGGTTCAGGGGGAGCATTAGTCTAACAACTAATGATTGCATTGTTTACATTGTATCTGATTATTCCTTAGTTCTTGCTCAAAATGATGATGACATGATACATGGTTTCTTATGATAAGATTATGGATGGGCCTTGTTTACTTTTTGCTGAAAAGTATCTTTTGTTTCACACATGGATGAGTTGAAAGTCTTATAATTCAGAGATAAGGATAGATCATGCAAAGTTTGTTGCTGATGACTTTTGTCACTGTTGAGACCTTTTATACATAATTCCTACACATGTTACATCATGATTATGAATCATGAAGATCTTGGTTATATCGGATCACATGGATGATTGCTTAATACATATTTTCTATTGAAGAATTTGTTCTGGTCTGATAATTCCTCTTGGGAAGAATATGATGCTGCAAAGAGTCTGAAGGCTTGGTTACTAATGTGCTTATGCTACAACTGTTGGATGACACTTGAAAACACAACTACATTGTCCTATCTATCTTCTCTCATATATTCCAGGGAAGCATTCAAATATCTCAGACAGAAACTGGGAGTAGTCTCTGCCAAATAGAAGATCAGAACTGCTTAAATTCAGATGATTAAATGGGATACGTGGATTTCCTGAAGGAAAATCACGTATATACACGAGTTCATACACAGAAAACTGTGTATGGGTATTTGCTGACAAAATTCTTCTGGGTCAGCATTCTTTCAGCACAACTGTTGTACTGTTTGGTATCTCTGATGCTGTATGGTATCTCTGATGATGTTTCAGCTCTTATATTTCTGTTTCATTCTCTGATATTGGGTAAAGATGCCTTGATGATTGGCTATTGAAAGTGTTCAGGTTGCACAAGCTAAGGAGGAGCATTGGTCATGTGGAAAGGATGCATTTTTGGCATTCTCTTGATTTGCGGTGATCTGATCTCATGATTGAGATTCCTTGATCTTGATTATAAAAAGTCATATTTGTAATTTGATGAAAAGGTCATGTTGGGACCTATGATGCAAAATTGTAATATTCAGTCATGTAAGGACTTGTTCAATTGTGTCTGTGTGTAAACTGCCCAGTTGGAGTCAAACTGACTTAGTCAAATTGTAAACCCTTGATTTAGGTATTTGAGTCAAATATAGCAAACATATTAGCATGGTTGAGTACATAAATTCTCCTTCTCTTTGTAATCCATAGGTTGGATCTTTTTGATGTAAGTATAGGTCCTTTGGTGATAGGAAAGGTCATAGATAATATAGTTAGTGAAAATATGTTTGAAGATTCAACATGAACTGAGAATTGAACATGTTAACTAATGTACATCAAGTTCTTGAAATGTCCTTTACATGAGAAGAAAAACAGCATTTTCAGTTTCTCAGCCCTTCCCTTAATTTCAAAGGGGTAACATAGTGTTTGTTTAAAGAGGAGAGCATCATGGTGTATTGCAAATAGTTACTATTCAATATGTCTTTGATGACTGATAGTCAAACACCATCATGGTTGCCATCAAGTCCAAAGGGGGAGATTGTTGGCATATGTTGTCCTTGATGGAAACCTACTTGATGAAGTTGATGGTAACCTACTTGATGAAATAAGATTGTTGGAAATATGATGTAGAGTGTTGTCCTTGATGGCAACCTACTTGATAAAGTTGATGACAACCTTCTTGATGAGTTAAAGGGGAGATTGTTGGCAGTGTGATACAATGTGTTGACTTTGATGGAACCTGTCTGATGAAGTTGTCCTTGATGAAAACTAACTTGATGAGTTGTTAATGATGTAAATATGATGTATCTACATATCAGTTCAGAAGTAGCTCAGAAAGTGCCAGAATAAAGTTGAACAAGGTATGTCACAATGCATACGCGGGTTTGTTAAGGCAAAGTAGCGTATGCACGCGGAAAAGTATGTGCCAAGTCGCATATTCCCTATTGCGCTCTAAATTTATAAAAACAGGGGACTTGACCATGGTATTGACCCATTATATTGAGCGCTTGATTATCTATTTGATCCAGTCCAGGAATACCATCGGAAGTGGTGTGGTTTTGACTCATGGTATTAATAAAGGCTAAATATATATAAGGATAAGAAGATCATTGTGCAAGGGTGTGCATGAGTAAGGGTTGTGAATGAATAAATCTCTCTAAGGAATATCTACATGGATGAACTCTATTCTTGATTGATAGATCTGAATCTATGATGCACCTGTGAAGAAAATGATGAAGAGGGATCTCTAGATCTGAAATGTATATGTACTTTCTAGATCTGTTTGTGGAATGTTTAGATCTGAGATGAGGCGAAATAATTTCTGAAGTAAAGGATGAAATCTGAGTTGTTTATCTGATCTGAAGAACTACACAGTCCTGAAAAGTTACAGATGTATACACATGTTCGATTCAGTAAAAGTGCATGTATACGCGGGTCTGATTAAGGAAAAGCACGTATGGGAAGATAGAGTTTTCTAAATAATTCACAGAAGTATACGCAGATTGGTCTGCATGAAAGTGCGTACATACGCAGGTTCAGTGAAGTAAAAGCGCATATGGAATCTAGGGTTTTGCTGAAGTATGTGGTATGAAATGTCTGATCTATTTTGTTGTTTTACTGCTATCTGTCAATAATGTATTCATACAGATCTGGGTTGTTTGAATGATGAATATGCTTTTGATTATGTTAATTGAAGATCAAGTTGATGGTTGATTGGTTGATGATTCAATGAATGAATTGATGGGGTTATAAGTTTCAGTTTGATGAACGATGAGCTTAAATGTATGGAGTGGGTCCAGTCTGAAAATCTGATGAAAAGTGGCCTACAAGTTGTGTTGTATGGAAGTTGTTGGATCCAGTATGAAAATTGATGAAACGTGGTCCATGGTGGTGTTGAGGGTCGAAGCCTTCAGTGAGGGGGTTGTAGCTCCATTCCAGTGGTAGCTGGTAAACGAGTGCAGGGGGTAGTGGCTCCCTTCCAGGAGAGGCTGGTAAACGAGAGCAGGGGGTAATGGCTTCCTTCCAGGAGAGGCTGGTAAACGAGAGAAGGGGGTTGTATCTCCCTTCCAGGAGAGGCTAGTAAACGAGAGAAGGTTCTAGCCTTCTGTAGGTGGGTGCCTGCGTGCTGGTATGAGTCTGCACCAGTACATGGTTGTACGATGTTTTCTTTATAATAAAATATTGAAGACTGAGATGACAACAGTGGTGGTTTTCTCCCGAATTGGGTTTCCACCTTAAATCCTGGTGTTCATGTGTGTTGCTTATGTGTGATGATATATTCTGTTCTTACTGCACATGTTTACTGCTTACTAAACATCTAATGAAGGAATGATGCAATGATCTAAGCTAAGAATTATCAGCATAATGAAATCTCTGTTAATACGCAAGTTTTATTAAGGATATCCGCGTGTATACGCGAGTTGGCTTCATTAAAGTAGCGTATGGGTTTTAGAGAAAGAAAAAGTAAAAAATTTTCAGTCTGCACTAAATACTGATTCACCCTCCCCCCGCCTCTTAGTATTTTTCCCAACAATACCACACCCTAATAGGGAAATTTGTCAGTATATGGCCGTAGGAAAAAACCCTTATATGGTGGATCAATACAACTTGGAAACCAAATGGTCACTACGACCTATAGCTATGGGCTAAGGGATTCTTTATGAGAATATTTTTTAACCTAGAAGACAAAAATAGGGTGTTCGATGGAGGACCATATTGCTACAACTCAGCAGGGTTGTATTTAACCCTCTGGAAGGAGCGATTAAATCTGGACAAGGCGGATCTCTCGGTGGCCCTGGTCTAGATGAGACTCTACTCCCTCTCGATAGAGTTATGGCATCCCAAGATTCTAGAATATATAGGTAATGCCTTGGGTTCCTTTGTCAAGGTGGATGAGCAGATCAAGAAAAATAGGTATGTATCCTACGTTTTCATTTTTGTGTACCTAGATATATCGAAGGAACTACGAGAAGGAGTGAACTTGACCTGGAATGACGAGGAATGATTGCAAGAAATAGATTATGATCACATCCCATTTAGGTGCAGGTGGTGCCAAAAACATGGCCACTTGTTTTGCAGATGCCCTCTGAACTCCCCGTCTGCAAAATTTAAGAACACTAATGGGGAGAAGGATGTAGAAGGATTCAAGAAGGTTGTCAATAGAAAAATACAAATAAAGAGAAACCCTAGGCCAGAAGTGCATAATAAACCACTGGTGTGTAGGTAAATCCCCTCTATGGACAAAGGTGATCCCTCTAGCCCTAGGGTGGATCTAGCAACAAGGGAACATGCTCATCCTTCAGACTCCTATTTTATGAAAGAAATTGAATTGGGGTAGATGACCTACCTCTGTTCCAATGCTCTTGTTGTAACTTGTGGTAGCGACCTCCTGATCTTTGTCTTCACACATCGCATTCCTTCAACGGTAATATCTTTGTACCTGCACAAGGATCAGAGAATGATGACAACATACGAAAACACATTTTCATTCATAACTATTTGATTGTTCAAGGACAATCAAACGTATTGCATAGGATTAAACATATCAAACACACAATGGGAACCAAAAAACCAGTCATGTATTAATAAGTAGAGAGAAGAAGTTTACAACCAAAAGAGCCTTGATGTTTTAGCTTCCTTCGACAGGTCCAGTCAAACATGTCTCAAGCATTCTTCGGGGATTAGACTTGGTGAAGCAATGGGTCTAGACTCTCTCTCGAAAATGGATTCCTCTCTGCTTTACTCTCACACTAACTATAGTAAGGATTATTCATCTAGTTGCAACTATGTGAGAAGGATGTATTTATAGAGAGTAGGAGGTGGTTTGGGATCCCTCGTAAGGTGGAAGGGAGGCCTTATCCTTTTGGGAGTTACTAAAATGTAGGAAACAAGAAGCCAAAGGAAGAACTTCGATGTTATTCAATCGAAAAAACCATGATGACTCCACTCATAAAGCAGTTAGGAATGGAAACTTCGCTTCTATTTTAAAAAAATTTCCAAAAACAGCTTGGCGCGGGCAGTTCACTGAGACAAAGCACTAATGGGTGTGAGACCCAGTGTTAATTTCTCTATGGGCACGAGGCCATAACTACCTACCAGCGCCGACCTAAAATCATATGTTTTTGAGAGCCTGTTCCAAGAATATTCAACAAAGGAAATTTTCTTTTCATGGCAAGGGATGCAATGACACTTTTTGCAAGGTATGAAAATACACAGAAGTCACTAAAATGGTCCTCCAATGTTCGGGATAGGGATTGAAGGGATGGTGACAAAATACTATGTAGCAGATGCCCCCTAAAGCATGAGATCTAAGAGAGAGGGAGGAGTGAAATGATTTATGAGAACATGTTCAAACCAAACACCATCATCGGAAGACCTACAAGTAAAAGTACAACTGATATATCTGAAACATGAATATGTGGCATGGGCGCAGCCATCCATAAAAGAGTCATGCATATAGTCATGATAAACCAAACATATCGTAACCCAGATTTTATCAGAAAAAACCCAGGGTCTTGCGCTCCATCTCGACCTGAACAAGTACACATTCAAGCATGTGAATAAGTGAATTGAAGTCAAACATGCAAGAAAGTCACCTGATTACCAGCCAATGAAAAAATTTGTTAATAGGCACAAGAGAAACCACCAATAATGAAAATGGATCTCAAGTTACAACTAGTACAATCCACGAAATGTGAACAGTAAGCTGGCGCCGAACACTCACAGAATATTTTGATCGAAGGCCAATAATGAGGACCTGTTGTCGAATGTGAAGAAATTTTCCATTGAGGCATGCAAACTCCAAGGTACCAGAAGGGAGTCTTTAGATCAACTTCCTAGATAATGAGCTGAAGTCTACAGGAAGTGACCTAGTCGAAGGAGGGCCATAATGTTTCCCACATCATTGACATGAGACAAAGTAACAAGATGATAGTGAATCAGGACCAAAAAGAGGATTAGAGGCTGAAAACTGCAAAAGAAAACTTCTCTTGAACATATTGACGACACGACTTCGGAATTTGGCAGTATTTGACATCAAGGGATATGAAGTCATGATGATGTGGAAAAGAGCAGATGAGAGGTCAAAACAGATTACCCAAACCCATGGAGGAAAAAATGACGAAATGAGATGTCCCCAACCTGACATGAATGCAGATGACTATCATGTTTAAGAAGGACATACTGCCGAGACGACTGAGAAATGGTTTCATTTTCCCCCGCAATTGCTGGAAAGTACCCCAATTATTTTTGGAAACAATATTGAAGGGGATATCATATGCTTGTCATATAAGTTTTTCCTTCGGACAAATCCATACTAGTACATTTTACGAGCCCTAGGAAGGAGGAACTTGGTTATGTCATGGTGACGGTTTCCGATGTCATGTAGGTTTAACGAGTCTGAAAAAGGAAGGACTCAACTTCTTTTCATGTTTAGAGAGTTTGAAAAGAAGCGGCAAAGAAAAATCCAGCAAGTCCCTTTTCGTAGGTAGTCTCATAGATCCGAAAAGGTAGAATACTATGTCTAAGAGAACCTCTTAGTTGCGATTGGCTAAGGTATTCCTTTTTCATAAATAATTTGTCCCAACTCGAAAAATGGGTAAACGTATACTGGGTAGATGACGTTTCACACCCTTTAAAAAGTTCAAAATGACAAGAGTCTCGTCAATCTTTTCAATTTTTGAGAGTCAGAAAAGAGCTGAAAGTTACCTCCTCCTGGAGGAACGAGTTGGTATTAAAGGTAGCAACTAGTCCTGATGATGGTGGAACTGCTCAGAACAAGTAAAGGTCAAGAGACTGGCTAACAATACCACTCATTGCAGTAGTTCCTCAAGAATGGGTAAAACAACCAAGTGAAGGCATATGATCATACAAGCAGATGATGACAAAGGAATCAGAAAACCAAGGCTCATCTGGAAAAACAGGCAGATAAAAGGGCAATCACGAAAGGTAAAATAAGAATGGTTTCATTTTTACACAATCTTGAAACAAAGATAAACTATGCTTGAAAAATTTGGCATGCCCCCAGCATGGTGACTCAATTTGATGTACATGCCCCCAAAGCTTCAGTGAATTCACCAGAGTAGACTGCTAGTTACTGACAGTTGGATCGAATAAAGTTTCAATTACAAAATCAAGAGAAAGAAGCGACTTGGATTTTACAAGATCTAATCAAAGACTTGAACTGAAAAGGGAACTTGTTTCATTTTTTAGCAAGGTTGAAATAGTAAAAGAACTATCCTCATGAAACCTTGTTTCATTTTTTAATGAGGTTGACATAGTAAACGAACTGTCCTCATAAGATCTTGTTTCATTTTGTAAGGAGCTTGACACAAGAAAACGAACTGTGCTCCAACGAGCTTGTTTCATTTTTTAAGGAGATTAACACAAGGAAACGAACTATGCTCTACTGACCTGATCATGATGAATAAGAATTCATGGCTTGCAAGAGTTTCTCATCCGACGGGAGAGTAACACTCTGGAAATTAGGACCTAATTCCACCAGTACATTGTGTACAAACTCACTAACTGAATCATTAGCAGACGCGGATATGGAATAGGTGGCCACATAAATGACCCGTGGCGGGGAATATATCACCGATAGGTAAGGAATATGAAGGGATGACGGTAGACCAGATGTCACATCAGGACCAAAGAATGAAATCTAATCAATGGTCATGATCCAACCTTCATGTGGAAAAAAATCATACAAAATAGGGAAGAGGCAAGCACGCCCATAGCATAATCATAGTCATGCCCCATGATTAAATTGAAATCCAAGGGGCCTTGGATAGACATCACATCTATATATATGGTTTTCCCTCCCAAATTAATAGGAAAATTCGGAAGGATCCCTAATGGTTGACTTGTTCCTCTGTTAAAAGCCAACAGATTCCGAGTAACAAACACAACGGTGGAGAACCCAAAGCTTGCCAGGTAGTTGAGGAAAGAATACTAACTAAGGCACCTTCATCTATAATCATGCTCGGTACAACCATATTGTAGTCCTGTATAATAATATCAAAGGGCACGTAAGAAAGAATATGGTATCCCGTAAATCGACTCCAATCAAAGGAAGCAACCAAACTACATGGAGGGGGTGACATAGTAATAAGAGGATTATCCCCATGCGTTATTGGATCAGAAATACCACCCTCCTGGACTCTGAGAATGAGAGCAGGAGGATCACTTTCTAGGACTATGGCAAAAGAAGTTAGAGGATCACCCTCCTGGATCATGGAGATGGGAGGATCGCCCTCTGATCTCGGAGAATCAGAGGAAACAAAAAGAATCTGGCTGGGATGAGACCCATTCTTGACGGAAAATACTTGATGAACTATAAATAGAATTAGGTCGACCTTTTTCTCAACCAATGACTAGTCAGGAATGGACTCAGGAGACTGAATTTCAGAGAGAGTGGAATTGACCGAAGTTGAATACCAATCAATGAGTTGATCAACTATTGGAGGATTCAAAGAAAAATTCTGGTAACTGATGGTAAGATAGGACTCAGAAGCTGACATGGTATCCAATATTTTAGAAGCTTCATCCATATAAGGATATATATGAATGGGATGGTTCCCTTCACACAACCTATAGGGAAATTTGATCTTACCCTATTTATTACAAGTCTCATTATCTTTAGCTGAAGGCTCATCATCAGCATGATGCCCAGAGGTTGATGATGAAGGACGAATCGGGCCAATGGCCCACACTTCTAGCACTTTGGAATACCAAGGAAATCATGAAGAAGGTGGTCACCCTCACATAACTTGCAAGGGAATTTGACTCGGTAAGAAAGAATGGGAGGTTTCTCGAAAATAGCTACATGGGTAGAAATAGTTGTTTCTTTTCCCCCTAGATTATTTTCCTTCTTCTTATTCAACTTCTTCCTTTTCTTCTTCTTAACCACCTAGTTACTAGAATCTAGACTTTCACCAAGTGAAGAGAAAGAACGAGCTGAAGAAACAGGTGAATAAGGTGAGGGGTTAACCTTAGGATCAACATGGGGTTGACATGGTTCAGGCAGAGGAGAACTTGGTTGAATGGAGGTTGAAACACTCGGGACCACTAAGGTTGAAAATAACCAAACGGGTAAACCAATAGTTAACCCAGGAAGGGACAACGTTTCCATATAAGGGGACCAACATTTCCAAAAGAAGGAGAAGGACCAGGACTCCCATCGGATGGGGATCCTTGACTGGTAAACCCGGGAAACGTTGCCATTGACCTCACTCTAAGAATCACTAAGGAATAAAACTTTAACTAGGAATATTTCATGGGTAGTTAATTTTAAGACACTGAAATTTTTTTATGTCTTTTCATATTTTAAGAGTCGAGAAAAGGACAAAAGATGACTCTAGTCACTTTCAATTTGAACGAGCGCAAAAGAATAAGTGCTCGATGATCTATTCAATTTTAGAGAGTCATGAAAAGACCAAAATGACTACTGAGGGAATCTAAGCAAGAGGGTGTACCAAGTTTCCGTGAACTGCAATATACACCTTGGTGATGAAATGAAAGAGAAATTACCAAGGAATTAACGTACGTGCATGCAGTCTCCCTGAATGTTGTGTTCAGAGTATCACGGTTACAGGGCAACAGACTCGGCTTCCTATGGCTAAAGGATTGAAACCTATTAGGGTCTCCCTTTATATACTCGACAGTACGGGGAGCAGAAGTCCATGCTAGTGCTGTCTAAAGCCAGATGGCGAACGACATCTACTAGGCTTAATGACGTTGGAACACGTCACTAGCCTAGACCTCTAGATATATGTGTGTTAGGGTTCAATGCTTCCTTAGGTTGATTGAATTCATTTTAAAGTTGATATTAAATTAATGTTGCAATTTCAAGTCCTTACTAAATGTGATCTTGAATCCTTAATGCATAACTACATGCAAAAGAAAATATTTCCCATTCGATGAATGCTAGCTAAGAGAAGGATAGTAGTCTATAACAAAGAAGCAATAAATTGAATCATAAGAAGAATTTTACTAATGCACCTAAGACAACCAAACAAGAAAAAAAAAACTCTTTCCTTTTGCAGTAAAAGCTACTAATGCAAAAGAATGTTTTTCATTTTCAAACTAAGAGAAAGAATGCAAATTTTATCTTTTTAGATGAATGAGAAGAAAAATGTGTCGTTACACTAAAAAGAAAAATAGACACTAGTTTTGAGCAATTCGAATGTAACGATCTAAAGAAAAGAGATAAATCCAATCAAAACATCAAAAACACTCAAAACAGAGATGCATCCCTTCAAGAAAAAAGAGGGCTTTCGAACTGATTCAATGAGAAATGTAATATATGCTCAAGGTGACATATGGAGAGATAAATGAAATACAAGATGATCATTAAACAAACCAAATACATGTATAACCAAAATAAAAGCTAAAAAAATCAGTCAAAAAACTAAAATGATAGAGACCAAACTGACTCAAACTCAAATCAGAAGGCTCAGTGAGGAGAGAGTCAGACAAGTGGTAGAAGACACCTAGAAACCCTATGATGAAAAACTCCACTGATAATATGAGGAACAAACAGATGAGAAGAACGAGACAAGAGAGTCAAAACAATCCCAGTGGACCAATTGAAAGATGAAAAATCCAACCCAAAGGCAAGGAGAACTGACAAAAATCAGGAGAGAGGCTAAAATTTAACTTACAGGATTCAACACGTCTGTTTAAATGCAATCCACGCTAAACAGAGGTTGGCACACGTGTGACAAAAGAAACAAGTGCCAATTTGCGCATTTGTTCAAGGAAAAACATCACCGAGATAGAAAACCATGGGAAAAATAAAAAACCACTGAGCAGAGGTCGGATCTGACACTCTAGGACTGAATAGGATGGCTGAAAACAGTCAGAAAAGTCAAACAAAGTAGACAAAATATGAAATGACCAAGAAAGACTTGACAAGAAAAACACTAGACAAACAACAAGAGACGATGAACACACTAATCCCCAGTATGGTTGCCAATTTGTTGTGCAGGTAAATCTCCTCTGCGGACAAAGGCGATTCCTCTAACCCTATGGTGGGTCTAGCAACAAGGGAACATGCTAATCCTTCAGACTCCTATTTTATGAATGAAACTGAGTTCGGATAGATGACCTACCTTTGTTCCAATGCTCTTGTCGTAACTTATGGCAACGATCTCCTAATCTTTGTCTTCACACGTCGCGGTCCTTCAGCGGTAATATGTGTGTACCTGCACAAGGATCAGAGAAAAATGATAGCATACGAAAAAAAATTTGCATTCATAACTATTTGATTGGTCAAGGAGAATCAAACATATTGCATAGGAGTGAACATATCAAACACAAAACAAGAACCAAAAAACTAGTCATGTATTAGTAACTAGAGAGAAGAAGTTTACAACCAAAAGAGACTTGATGTTGCAGCCTCCTTTGATGGGTCCAGTCAAACGCATCTCAAGCATTCGTTGGGGATTAGACTTGGCAAAGAAATGGGTCTAGACTCTCTCTTGACAATGGATTCCTCTCTACTTTACTCTCACACCACCTATAGTAAGGACTGTTTAGCTAGATGCAACTATATGATAAGGATGTATTTATAGGAGAGGAGGAGGTGGTTTGGGATCCCTCATAAGGTGGAAGGGAGGCCTTATCCTTTGGAGAGTTGCTAAAATGTAGGAAAAAAGAAGCCAAAGGAAGAACTTCGATGTTATTTAGTTGAAAAAACCATGATTACTCCTCTCATGAAGCAGTTAGGAATGGAAAATTCACTTCTATTTTTAAAAAATTCCAAAAATAGCTTGGCAGAGGCAATCCAATGAGACAAAGTGCCAATGGGCACGAGGCCCAGTGTTAATTTTTCTATGGGCGTGAGGCCATAACTTCCTACCAGCACTGACCCAAAATCATATGTTTTTGAGAGCCTGTTCCAGGAATAGTCAATAGAGGAAATGTTCTTCTCATGGAAAGGGATGCAATGACACTTTTTGCAAGGTATGAAAATACACAGAAGCCAGTGAAATGGTCCTCTGATGTTCAGGATGGGGATTGTGGGGACAGTGAAAAAATAATGTGTAACAACCATAGACCCATAATAAGTTCAAGGCTTTGAACAAGGTCAGTGAGGAAGGGACCAGTCACGTGGTGGGCGTTCAGTCGTTTAGAAAGGATCAAGTCAAGTATGGCTCAAAATCGAAGGCATCTCATCAGGAGATCGAAGAGGAGATGACCTAGGGGGATGAAAGGCAACGAGAGGAGGCATAGGATATGGATATAGGGGAGTTAGACCTAGGTGGGATCGAGAAAGCTTGTGCGGACCCAAAATTAGGGTACATACCTTTCCAAAAAGTTGCACTCTTAAGAGAGGTTATCATTAAATATAAGTGTTCGAAGACATCAGGCATGGATTTAGAATCCTTAAAGGTGTCTGAAGGAAAAATATGAGGGAGACGAAGCAATTCCTAGAGGATCCAAGAAGCAGGAGGTAAACTGGTTGCATCAGGGAAATATCCAACTATTAAGGATGCCTTTATTGCCATATCAAAATATCCCTCATGAAAGTGCTATCTTGGAATGTAAGAGGTTGTAATAGTCAAGTCAAAAAAAGAATAATATAAACGAAAATAGAAGTGGAGAAACCTTCGATTATCTTTCTCCACGAAACTAAGTGCAACAACGAAGAGATGAGAACATAAGCTAACACATCTAGAAAGGCTCGAAGGTGAGTGCGGTGAATGTGGGGGGAATGAATAGAGGGATAGGAATTTTTTGGAACCCATCGGTAATAAGCCTATCAGACTTTGTGGTATTTCACCACACCCTCTAAGCTCACTTTCATGTCCTTGACACCTCTGTCTAGGGGGTGATGTCAAACGTCTCTGGGATATTTCAAATGGCTCTAAAACTGAAAATTTTAGAAGGAATTCGAAATCTTAGGCACCAGGTGGGGGACAAGCATTAGGTGTTAGGCGAGGACTTTAACCTAATTAGGAATTTGTGGGAGAAAAAGGGGGGGAAAAGGACCCTGAGTAGCATGAGTGAATGATTCAATGAAGTTATTGAAGAAATGCACTTGGTGTATGTGCAGACTACCAATGACCTATTCACCTGGAAAGAAAAAAAAACATGCAGGCTCCCGACACATTGCTTCTCGGCTAGACCGGTTCCTTCTATTAGAATCTGTTTTGATGGGGGGAGGAGAGATTGGGGCCATTTTCGTCCCGGTCGCTGGGTTAGACCACTGGCTCGTTTATCTAGACTCGCATCGGTTAGGTGAGAACCTGAAACGACTGTTGGGCCTTAGTTTTGGTCTTATTTTGCTCAAAGAAACTTATTTATCCATCTATTTTCCATCCATTTTCCATTCATTTATTCCATTTTGACATATATTTGATATCTATTCAGGTATTTAATTTTAATTTTTCAAATTCTAAAGTTTTTATGAAAGTTTGATTTTTAGTGCAAAATTGGCTGATTAAGAAATTCCCGTAATAGCTATATGGTTGATATGGTTGCAGGACACTTGGGCACGAGTTGAATGCATGGATGGACAGCTTGGCAACTAGGACTAAGCCACCTATTCT
This sequence comes from Pinus albicaulis, assembly GCA_034641835.2. NCBI lineage: Eukaryota > Viridiplantae > Streptophyta > Pinopsida > Pinales > Pinaceae > Pinus > Pinus albicaulis. Next base: position 1,575,735,881 of record CM076581.1, read on the forward strand.
TAGTTCGAACAGAACAAGTTTTATTAGGCCCATTTAGTTCTAGTCAATCATGACTAGTCATTCAGAAATCCCATAGAAATAGGGCAGTTTTGAGATTCTATGGGATTGACCATATTTCTTGGGATAAGAATAATGAATTCGACTTAGATAGGTGGATGAGAAGTAGATGGTTTTTTTTGAGTAAAAATAGATCAGTTTGTTCATGAGACTTCTTATTTAAAGCCAAAGCTTTGATGGCTTATGTATTAGGATTATTATTGACTTATATACTTTTATATTGTGACAATTTTGGATTGAGAAGTTAATTTAAAGACTTGTGCTGTTATCATTTTTCTGTTCAATGTTAGGGATGTGTGACTGAAGTTAAGCTTCTGAGATCATTTATCAAGTGTGCAAGGCAAGGGTGGAAGGGCCCCCATTCCAAGCTAAGTACACTTTCTTGTTAACTAGTTTTATTTCCTTGTAATTTGATAATTGTAGAACTGGTTTTCAAAGCTTTATTTCAGATTGTTTAATGATTCATGCACAGTGATTGATGTCATTAGTTTATAACTTATTCATCACTTTATCAAGTTGGGAAAACAGATGTATCAAGTTGAGCATCCCTTCTATGAAAATGATGAATTAAAGTTGGTTTCTTTTGTTTGTGTGCAAGCAGTTTCTTGTTGAGATTTTTGATATTACGATGAATGAATTATAATGGAACACTTTACATGTCTCTTAAGTTAAGAGCTTCTTTCATTCATAATTTATCCATCTTAAGTTCTTGGTTTTAATCTCTGATTCATTAAGTAATAATTGAGGTGAAAATGAATTTCTTGAGTCAAGAACCATTTCCATAGTAATCCTCTTTTTAAAACTAATTGAGTTGGAGTTGTAGAATATATTACTTTCAGCATATCTTTCAAGGTTGATTATATCTGATCTTCACATATAGTGATCTTGCCTCAAAGCATAAACAACCCGGATTGATAATAAATATTGTGTTAGTTTAGGTACATAAATTAGCTCAACATTTTGGCGCCGTTGCCGAGGAGGCAAATATCGGCATAGTCAATAGAGAGAAAAAAAAAAAACACAAAAACAGTAGTTACACTTTTTAGTTATGTTTCTTTATGCCTAGACATAGAGATCCTCATGGTAGATTTATTAAAAACCCCCCACAAATAGAGATAGGATCATCAAACACCCCAGTTACTGGTAATCCAATCATTGAGGAATTAGCAGAAAAACAAAGAAGTGGACAAAGATTAACTTTGATTGAGAGACAAACTTTGTTAGCTTGGGAAGCAAAGCAAAAACAATCTTCAACTTCTGAAAAACAAAAAGAAATTATCAAAGGAAAACAATCTTTATTTCCATCCATAAATCCTCTTATCTTTGACCAACCTGAAACTCCACTTAAAATTGAAACAAATCAACCAATGGCAGAAGAAGGACATGGATTTGTTATTCTCACTCCTGAACAACAAGCTCAATATGAAAGACAACAAGCAGAATGGAGAAGAAAGAGAGAGGAAGATGCAAAACAAGAAAATGATAGAAAAATAAGAAATGATCAGAAAAGACAAGAAGATGAGACTACCTTTGGCTTTCCAATAATTGACACAAGTGCAATATTAGGAGAAGAAGTGAAAATGAAAATTATTCCACCTTCTGTATTGCCAAATTTTTATGGAATGTCAACAGAAGATCCTGATTCATTTATGTTTGAATTTGATATTTTATGTAGAACATATGGATATACTGATGACATCCATAAACTTCGTCTTTTCCCTGCAACATTAAAAGCAACAGCCTTGAAATGGTTTATGGGTTTAGGAGAACATACAATAACTTCTTGGGATGATATGAGATCAGTCTTCCTTAAAAAATATCAAGCTTATTGCAGATCTAGAGATTCAAAGGAAGATATTTTTAGAATGACACAACAAGAAGATGAAAGTCTAGAATAATATTTGGAAAGATTTTTGTATAATCTACAGAAATCTAAACAACATTCTCTAAATCAAGAAACCATTCGAACAATATTTTTCAAGGGTATAAGGGATGAATACCTTGACATTTTGAATGTGATGGGTAAAGGAGATATCTCAAACCTACCATTCGAAGAAATTGTTGACTTATGTCAAAAATATTCTAGAGGAAGAGAAAAAATAGGAAGAAGAGAAGTAAGTTCAAAAGCAGCAAAGTCAGCTGCAGGAGGGATAACAAGAGCTGAAATAGGAAGTTTATTGGAAAATTTCAAAACAGATCTTTTAAGTACATTAGGGACACAAGTAGATGTGCTAAAGGCAAATAAAAGGAAAGAAGAACAAGACCAAGCTTTAGCAATCTTTTGTCCCAAGTGTAGAAACAAACATCCATTAAGAGAATTTCCTTTAGATAGTGTTAAGAGTATTCAGGTTTGTGGTCTTTGTACGGAAAAGCATTCCACAGAAAATTGTTTAAAATTGAAAGAATTACAAATGAATTCAATGGAAGAAGTGCCAGGAATGGAAGGTTTTTATTATGTAGCACCACGAAGACCATGGCAACCTAGGATGCCTCAACAAAATCAGCAACAATTCCCTCAACAAAATTACCTTTATCCACCTCAAAATCCTTGGACACCTCCAATGCCATGGCAAGCTTGGCCTCCACAACAATATCCACAACAACCTGCACAAGGTTGGAAGGGATATGGTTATGGAAACCAGCCACCTCAACAATACCAGCAACAATATCAACAACCATTTACATATCCACAATATCCTCAATCCATACCATTTCAACAACAACATTCTGCATATCCACAATCCATGCCATATCCGCAGCAGAATCCTCCACCGTTGTTGACCCAACCACAACAGTTGCAGCTACCCACAAATCAACCCAGACCAACTCAATTACCAGCACAACCAATTGCAAATCCGAATAATAAGGTGGAAAAAGCTGCATATACTGTAGAGGAAGAAACATGTTTTCCCACATATTCAATTCTTCCTCTTAATGAAGTCCATCTAAGGTCTGGAAAAGTGCTTAAAAAGGATTCTCCTCCAATTATAGAAGAACCAACCTAACAAGGAGAATCACCTGAAACATCACAAACTAAGATACAAATTCAGAAAGGAACAAACATTACAACTCAAACACCACCTTATCCTGAAAGGTTAGTGGAACAACAAAAAGAAATAACCTTTCCTGAATTTGATATTTTAGATGAGTTAAAAAATGCTTATGTAAAAATTCCTTTGTTGAAGGCAATTAAAGAAATACCAATATATGCTAAAACAATAAAGGAATTGTGCATTAAGAAAACTCAGAGAAAGAAGAAGGATCCTACTACAATTCAAGTCATTGGTAAACTAGCAAGTCTCATGTCTACAGAAACCAAAATAGAAAAATATATTGATCCTGGTATCCCTATGGTTACTATATCAATAAATAATTTCTCAGTACCAAACACATTAATAGACTTGGGAGCAGCTATAAATGTAATGACAATGGAGACCATGAAAACTTTGCATTTGAACAACATTAGATCAACCTCTACAATCTTAGAATTGGCAGATAGATCTAAAGTTGTTCCTGAAGGAATATTGGAAGATATTATAGTCTCTTTGGATTCATGGGAGTATCCTGTTGACTTCCTTATTCTGCAACCAAAATCAAATTTGGGAGGACATCCTCTAATCTTAGGCAGACCATGGTTAGCTACTGCTGATGCCTTTATAGGATGCAGATCAGGAAGCATGATTATTTCACATGGAGAAGAAAGGAAACATATTGCTTTTTATTCACCTACACAGTCAACTTCTTTAGAATCAGTACTTGAAGCTCAAGAAAAACAGCAAACTAAATCAGTTTTAAGTATAAATAAATTCTTTGATTTAAGAGAAGAAGAAGAGAATGAAGACTTAATGGATCTTTTCATTTCAGAACCAAGTATTTCAGAGCAGCTTAGAGAAGTGCAATATGAAGCTGCAAATAACCTTTTGAATCAATGTTTTCAGGAAACCCGTACTATTCAAACTTTGCGAAATTCTTTTATAGACATCTTTCCTGTAAACACAATCTCCAATCCAACAATAAAAACAATTGAGGTAAGTCCTGGAAAATATTTAAACATTGGAAATGAGTTGCAATCAGAACAAGAACAAGAGGTAATTGCATTATTACAGAAATATTCAAAAGCTTTTGCCTGGGATTATACTGACATGCAAGGAATCCATCCTAACACATGTGTCCACCACATCTATACAGATGAACAAATTAAACCTGTAAGACAACCTCAAAGACGAATGAATCCTATGATGAAAGAAATAGTGAAAGATGAACTGCAAAAATTGTTAAATGCTGGATTCATCTATCCTATTTCAGATAGTCAATGGGTTTCTCCACTGGTTATTGTTCCAAAGAAAAATGGAAAGTGGAGGGTATGTGTGGATTATCGAGAACTAAACAAAGCTACACTCAAAGATCATTTTCCTCTACCATTTATTGATCAAGTGTTAGACTCATTGGCTGGAAAGAAATTCTTCTCTTTCTTAGATGGGTTTAGCGGGTACAACCATATTAGAATAGCAACAGAAGACCAATACAAGACAACATTCACTTGCCCATGGGGAACCTATGCATATAATGTTTTGCCATTTGGTTTATGTAATGCACCTACAACTTTTCAACGAGCAGTGCTTGCAATTTTTGCTGATCTAATCCATGAATGTGTAGAGGTTTACATGGATGACTTTACAGTTTATGGAAACACATATAATGATTGCTTAAATAATCTTGAGAAAGTGTTGAAACGATGCATTGAAACAAATTTGTCATTAAGCAATGAGAAATGCTATATAATGATGACAGAAGGAATAGTTCTGGGACACCATATTTCTTCTTCAGGAATTAAAGTGGATCCAGCAAAAATCCAAGTCCTAGTAACCTTAATGCCTCCTACAACATAGAAAGAGGTAAGAAGTTTCTTAGGCTATGCAGGCTATTATAGACGATTCATTGAAAAATTCAGTAAAATAGCCCAACCTCTGTTTAAATTATTAGCAAAAGATATTGAATTTCACTGGACAAATGACTGTCAAAATGCATTTCAAATTCTAAAAGAAAAATTATCAGTTGCACCCATTCTCCGTGGACCAAATTGGTCTTTGCCATTTCATATATCAACTGATGCATCTGATACCGCAATAGGTGCCTCCCTTGGACAGAAAGAGAACTTGTTCAATTATGCAATATACTTTATAAGCAAGAATCTAACACCTGCAGAATTGAACTATAAAGTCACCGAGAAAGAAATGTTAGCCGTTATACATGCAGTAAACAAATTCAGACATTATATAACAGGATATCAAGTTTTCATTCATACAGATCATTCAGCAATCAAATACTTGATGAATAAACCTATAACCAATGGAAGAGTAACAAGATGGTTACTGTTACTGCAAGAATTTAATATTACAATACAAGATCGGCCAGGCAAGGAAAATCAAGTAGCTGACTTTCTGTCCCGCATACATTCACCTAATGATCCCAATCCAGTTGCAGATAACTTTCCCGATGAACATCTGTTTGCTATCACAGTAAAAACACCATGGTTTGCAGACATGGCAAACTATTTATCTTCTGGAAAGTTACCAAACCAATTCACTAAAAAGCAAAGACACAAAACTATTAAAGAAAGTTCCAGGTATAGTTGGGTAAATGGTGATTTATTTTATACTGGTCCATATTTGATAATTAGAAAATGTGTGCGAGAAGATGAAATATTAGATATTCTAAAAGCATGTCACGATGAACCATGTGGTGGTCATTTTGCAGATAAACGAACAGCATATAAGGTGCTGCAACTAGGCTACTACTGGCCATCCATCTTCCAAGACTCTAAGAAATATGTCAAGCAATGTGACAGTTGCCAAAGAACAGGGAGACCAATAACAAGAGATGAGATGCCGCTGAAGCCACAAGTCCTCATAGAACCATTTGAGCAATGGGCGCTTGACTTTGTTGGACCCATCAATCCATCATCAAATGGAAACAAGTACATCTTAGTATGTACAGATTATGTAACCAAGTGGGAAGAGGCGAAAGCAGTGCATAGAGCAACAGAAGATATAGTGGTCAACTTTCTTTTTAAAGAAATCTTTGTCAGATATGGAGTACCTAGACAAATTGTAACAGATCAAGGAACACAATTTACATCAAAACTGGTACGAGATCTAACAGAGAAGTACAAGATCAAACACCGAACATCTACACCATATCATCCTCAAGCAAATGGGCAGGTTGAATCAACAAATAAAGTCCTAGAGAATATCATGACAAAAACAGTAAAGCTGAACAGAAAAGATTGGTCTGAAAAATTACAAGATGCACTATGGGCCTATAGAATTACATGGAAGAATACAACTCGTTTTAGTCCATACCAGTTAGTATATGGAAAAGAGGCCTTATTGCCTATAGAGTTTCAGATACAAACATACAGACTAGCAGCTGAATTAGGACTAGACCTGACAGAAGCACAACAGCAGCGGATCATGGAACTGAATCAGTTAGATGAGCATCGTCAACAAGCCATAGAACATACTACATTGGTGCAACAACAAAGAATGAAGTGGCACGACAGATATATCAAGACAAAGACATTTCGCAAGGGAGATTGGGCATTACTTTTTGACTCCAAGTTCAAAGATTTCAAAGCAAAGTTCACAACACACTGGCTAGGCCCATATGAAATTGATGAAATTTTCGACAATGGAGCAGTAAAGATCAAGACAATTGACCAGGATTCCACCTCCTTTATAGTGAATGGACATAGGCTCAAAGTTTACAATAGGCCTATCAGTAAAGAAGCATTTATGAAACAACTGACAGAAGATACAGAACTGGAAGTCATGGCACACCAAATGTTGTTGTTCAATTAAAGCCCAGATATGACTCCATAGCCCAATGGACTAAAAACCAACATTATATCTATCTATCTGCCAAAACTGTTCTATTTGCTTGCAACTTCTCACTTTTGAAACTTTGCACTTGGGACTTTCCCCTCAAGTAACATTTCATGCTCAACCATCCAAAACAAAACAAAACCCTTGGCCTTCATAACTAGCCTAATATCATTACCTTAAGCTTTTGAAAGACAATATCCATCTTTGCACATATTGGAGAGATCCCTCTCCGGATTCAGGAGGGCTAGATCCTAGAATCCCAAAGTTTGGTTGAAATGATGTTAACTCTGTGATTGGACTCTCCCAATCTTGCTAATAAATTACAGAGACCTAACATAGCGAAATCATAAAGCATCGGGATTTTAGTCATTTATTCTAATTTTCCAATTTTCAAATAAATTACTAATCTCGAAAAAATCCAAAATGTCAAAGTAGATGTAGTTCATTTTTATCAAAATGGCTGTAGTTTAGATAAGAAAATACTCTTTAGATAAATTCATAATTTAATTAAACATCATTATAATGAAATCAAAACAAAAAACTAATTTTTAACACTAAAAATTTAATTAAATTAATTATTATATGATTAATTTAATTAAATAAAATTTGATATAAAAAATAAAATTAAAAAAATATATATAATAAAACATCGCATTGGATTTTTTTTATCGCATCGGAAGTTTTCATCGGATACATCTCTAAAATCCTCCGATGGTCGATTGCGATGACCCATGCCTTACTCTTTCAACTCACTCACACGCGAGTATAAGGGTAATAGTTTAATGTTAGTGGAATATTGAAATGTGCATAGTTTAAGTTACTGTTAGCATTACGTTAGTTTTAGGTTAGTATAATTTTAAGGTAGGTTAGTATATATTAGTGTTAGTTTAGGACAGTTTTAATTTAATATAATGTTAGGTTACTTTAGTTTTATATTAGTTTAATGTTAGGTTAGTTTTAGTTTTATATTAAATTTAATGTTTAATATTTGAAATAATTAATTTTAAATTAATTAGTAGAATATAATTAATTTAATTAAATTATAATTAATTATTAATTAGATTGAGTTGTTTATAAATAGTTAATTATAATTATTAGTTAGATTAACATTAATTAATAAATAGTTTATTAAATAATTAGTTTAGTTTATAATTAATAATGTAATTATAATTAATTAATAGATAATTAAAACCTAATTTAGAATTAGATTATAACTAAATTAAATGAATAATATAATTGCAATTAATTAGAATTAATTAATTAAATATCATAATCTAATTTAGAATTAAAATTTAATTTAAAATTTTGATTTTTTTAGCTCAAGCAACAAAATTTCAGATTTTTGACTATTTTAATATATCAACTTTAGAGGCTCATAAATGGAGTTTTACTTGGCCAAATGAGGCCCAGGACAGCTCATTGGAAAGATAAAATGATAGAGATTATTTCTGAAGAGGTTTTATTTCTAGATTTGATCATTTATTGGGTCTAAAATTCAACAAAAGATCAAGCTACGAATTTTTAAACAAAACTAATTTTCTGAGTTTTATCTTTTGCATTTTAATTTGCCACAACTTCTTATGAGTGCAAATTCATTCGTCTATGTTCTCATTGGCCAATTAGATCAGCAAATAAATCAAAATAAAGCTTATGCTTCCTTTTTTTATTTATTTAATTAAGTTTTAATTGGATCTATTTTAATTTCTAGATTTGACAATTTGATTTTTTTTTTTTTTTTTTTTTTTTTTTGCAGGAAAACAGTTGAAGAAATGAGAAGAAGAAGCTCTCAATCAATGAGAAGGCTCCAGAAATTGAATAATATTATTTGAACCAAGGAAAATTCATTGAGAAAAACCACTCTTCAAACAAACTTTCCTATGAAGAATTCCTTTGTAAATATTATAAATAGAAGATTGCAAAATGTAATAGAAGCTGCTCTCCTCTGCAATTCCAGACTTCTAAAAGCATTTCTGTAATAGGAATTTAGAGTTGTAGATGGGGAGGAGAGAAAATTTCAGATCTGAACATTATTGAGGGTTTTTTCTTTATATCTTGAATTATGTATGATGGACAGAGTTTGTATTTCTGCAGCTCTAGTTTGAAAGCAGAAATTCAAGTGATGTAAAGTACTGTTAGAGACCAGGATCAGAGAAGAAGATTCAATTAACTGATATTTTTGGCATTTCTGTATCAAATACCAGTTTTATTTTTATGTTAAAAAAATTGTTGTTTCATTTTATTCATGTTTATGCATTTCTGTTGATATGGATAATTTGTCTCAAATTGTTATGTATATATGCTCTTATGAATTAAACTCTGATTTCTGAGTAACCATTACTCAGAAATATGTCTTATAAAACTGATTTATTAAATAGTAATGTGTTTTGAATTTCTTTCACATATTATTGTTTAATTATTAGCTTGACTGATTTGACAATCGATATCATTTTTGTGAATTTCTTTCGGAGTGTTGTTGATTTATTATTTCGGTCAAATGGTCTCAATAAAATGTGTTTTGGTATTCACAAATGTGAGCTAATTGAATTTCTTCGTTAGCTTGACATTAATTAAAAGCCATACATAATTAAATTCTCATCATTTAATTATGTTGCTCTTAGTTAGATTAGATCTATATCTACCTGATTGAAATAGGATTTAAATTAGTTTATTTTTCTTGCATTATAGAATAAGTTTGCGTTTAGATTAAGTTCTACATTCTTTTAAGTCCTCTTCAAAGAGGAAAAATCGTAATTGTGGTTTAGTTGAACCCAAATCAACTTAAGGGTCATTCTCTTGCCCGATCAGCAAGAAGAATTGATCTGATATCCCTATCTATTGGTAATTAAAGATACATCGTAAACCAATAGCGATAGGGAAAAGGTAACTGGACCTAGTTAAACCAGTCAGAGCCACTATCATAAATGGAAAAGGAGTTGTATTAAGGTCCGGACCGGGTGGTTATCCCCCAATGTTGTTGCAGCGATTTTTGAGGCTTCAATAGGTCCCCATTTAGTAAAAGTAAATGGGGGTTGTATAGCACAACACAACCTTAGAATAATTTGGGGAGGATATCTCCTGCAAGATCAACCAATCAATGTAATACATGTATAAACAAATCATAAAAACAAGTAAATATGTAGCATATAGATAAAAAAAAACATATAAGCATAATTTCAACCATATTCCAGTAGTTAACGCACGACCATATCGATCACATACCATGACCTCGTGCATGACAACAAAAACCATACCAATGTACATTTGACAACACCTAAGCACTTCATACATAAATAATCCATAACCAATCATACACTTATGACAACACATTCCATAACAACCCCATCAACCTTCACATGGAAACATTACTGCAACCATAACCAACACCATGCATATGTAACAAGCACATAGACCACAAGCATAATGAACACATATGCAACCAACATGAATGCATGACCAATACACCTCCCATCCAGTCTGAGGGGTAAACCATCCTCTGAAACCACTTTCTGGTATCATATATGACTCAAATAGAGCGCAACCCACTCTGATACCACTCTATAATACCCTCCTCCCACATCTACCCAAGTAACCGACCAACTGGGGTAAACATGTGACAAAGATTTACTATGATATGATTCAACTCCTTATGTGTCAGTTAAGGAAGTGTAATTGACGGAACATAACAAAACAAACCTTCTACACTTGCAACATAACCCTAAGAGCCATCCAAAGCTTCCAGGTGATTATCCCCTGAGACAAACTAACTTTTGTTGCATTAATCCCCCAGTCACTCCCATGACATGGGCATGAGTGCGGCTGGGACCCTCCAATCACTTCAACAACATGGGTATGCATGCAACTAGGGAATTTTATTGGTAGTTTTGTGCCAGAGAATTTGGATTATGTACCACTTTTTCAGGCTCAGGGCTCAAGTCACTTCCCAAAAATCCATGACACTTCCAGGAAGGAAAGATAATAATGAAATAATAATACTAGACCACTACTATCCATGACATACAATTCGTCGAACATGTCACAAATATGAAATATATAGGTTTAAACAATAAATCTGAGCATAGGGGTCTCATACTTATATGAGAATTGCTAAGAAGCATTAATGCCTCATCACATTAACTGTATTATCATCTATTATTTCATATATTCATTGTTCTTTCATTTACAAATCAAAACATGATGAGAGACATACATCATCACTATCACAGAACATATTCATAACCAAGATATAAATAATAGAAATGACAAGCATATAACATCCATATAAGCCACATAATAACAAGCATATTTACCCATCAATACAAGAGAAAAAGAGATCTTATTTCCATAAGAAAAATGAAACCAATTCTGGGACTTCCATGTAGCATTAAACCATAGACACGGATGAACCAAATATCTCTTTCAGCCAGTCACCCCCATGCCATATTCCAACTGTGAATGTGGACCTCATATATTACATCATCAAAGCCAAAAAGGGCTTCCACAGGCCAAACTACCTCAACCCTCAATCAGTAATTCCACCTCATGATCATACATCACTAACCATCATCATATTTCTCTCTACCCAAGTTGTACATGGCTCCAAAGAATTTGTTCCAACCAGGGTTTCCAGGACTAGTAACTCAACCCACATCTATCTTTGGGATTCCAGATCCTTTTTCCAACTAGGGCTTCCAGGACTAGTAACTCAACCCACCAAGGGCTTCCAGAGTGTTTGTCCAACCAAGGCTTCCAGGACTAGTAACTCAACCCAAGTTGTTACAAGGCTTCTAGAGTGTTTGTCCAACCATGGCTTTGGGAACTAATAACTCAACCTAGAGATAAAGGAACATGAGAACTAAACATGAAATAAACGAAAATGAACCCATAACACCATGGATATCGAGGAAAAGGAAAGGATAGGAAAAACCACTATCAATACAGTCAATCATCAATGCCAATGACATATCATAAACAAATAACCACATGCATATGCCATGCATGCCAATGTTGAGGTATAAAAGGTGTCTTTTTAACGCCTATTTATCCTACATTAATTATCAATCCAGGAACAACTTTTTGTTTCAAGAGTGTACTCAGTCTGAGGCTGCAATTAAATCTAAGAGTAATGCTTTGCAATATGTAGTATAGTGTTGTAAATACAAGAGTAAACGGATGCTTGGAAAAGAAATCTAACTACAATGACATGAACTTAAATGCTTGAAAATTCAATCATTCACTCAGCAAGTATCAGTCAAGGATACAGTAATGGTAACTCTTTCCTTTAGAAATTGATAAAATCAACTAAGAACAAGATAATCAATCTGAGAACGTGGGAGAAATAACCAATATTCTTTACAGTTGATAATCCTGATTTAAAGCAATTAAATGAAAATAGAATTTGAACTAAATGCTGCTAATGAAAGTAAACTATGCAAGCACTTTAAAAGCAAACTCTCTGCAATTTGTAAACTAATGAATCGGAAATGAACAACAAACTGGAATTGAACAGTAATGTAAATAAAAAGCAAATTTTAACTTAGAAGAATTGAATAGAAAATCCTATTCAATGAATCTGAACAACAAATCCTATCTGATGGAATCAAATAGCGAATTCTATTAAACAGCGAACCCTGTTGACAACAAACTTTGTTAAGCAGCAATCTGAAATGAACAGCAATCAAACGGAACAACAAATGGAATCAAATGCTGAAAAAAAAAACTCTGTAAAGCATAAAAATATAAATGATACAGGAATTAAGATTCTTGTTATAATGGAACAACGATGCAATTCATCAATGTAACACACTGATATCAATAAGAAATTAAACATCAAACCAATTAACTTGCAAACTGTAATAAAAGCGAATATGAAATATCACACAATGATAACTGAAAGGTAATGATACAAACAACAGATCAATCCACCAGGGCCGAGCCCTTAACCACTGGTGAAACGCCACTGGGCTTTACTCCAGAGTTAAGAAATGGAATGACAACAAGATCTTGTATTAATCAGACATAAATAGCATTTACAACATTCGCTCTCTGATCACGAGAGTTAAGGAATTACAGAGTTACAAAAGGAGTATTTTATCATAAATCATTATGTGTCTCGATTTCTAAAGGCACTTCCTTTTATAATAGTTCGAAGGATAAGACAAGAAACAACGATAAGATTTAACAACGATCCCTCAAGATCAAAAGATCCTGAGGGGTTCGCTTCTTCTTAGGCTGTAGCCACGTTGTTCCTTGTCTTCCTTTGGCTATACGTTCTGATTTTCTTCTTATTGACTGGATACGGTCCTTTTCTGGAGGAATAGTGGTTACTCATGTTTTAGCTCTACCTCTCGAATGATGGTTTACTTCATTTGTTTCCTGTTGTTAGAACAAAAGGAAATTTTTAGTAAATTTCCACAATAAACACGAGTCTTTGCAATTCTATCATAATCCTCCAATAAATCATATTTCTAGAATAAAAAGAATTATGTTTAAAGGAAAAATATAAGAAAATACATAGTGAATCCATACATTTTCCAATGCTCAACAGCCAACACTAGTGAGGAAATCATACATGCAACTCGATACCTACAAGAAAAACCTGTTGTAGTTACTGATCCCAATGTCCTCTTAAACTTTCCTTCTTTTCCTTTACCTTCTTGCTCCAAATCCCAAGTGTACTACGCTCCTCCAAGAGTGCTCGAAGAGTATGAGAGAGAGAGAGAAAATGAAAGCTCCAAAACTGAACTGAAAATAGTCTATGAACTGATCCTCATAAGCCTTTTTATTAATGAGGCATCTAATTTGTTCAATTTTCCATTATTTTCATTCATTTTCTTTCCTACGTTTTCCTCATGACCTTTCACCTTCCTTTTCTCCTATTTTCCATTATTTTCATAAATAAATGCTAATAAATGTCACTTTTCCTTTCCAAATCCTTAGCCATTTCCTTTTCCAATTTCCATAGCCATAATAAACCATATGAACACCCACACTAAGATGTTTAGCCCAAAATTGATCTTGAAATACATGTCCCATGACCAAGGTCTATTAATTTTTACATGGATTTTTAACTAGGGTTGTTACATGAAGCTGTTGATCCAACCTTTTCCTTTCTTTCATTTTCCTTCCTTTACTTGCTTTTTTAAGTGCTTACTCTCTTTCCTTTGCTAAACCTGGTCCAATAATCAGCAAAAGTTTTCAAATGATTCTCATGTGCCTTTTTATCGTTGAGGTCTCTTTTTTCTTCATTTTCCTCTAATTTCCCTTGCATGCAAATATGTGTCTCTTCACCTTAATTTTCTCCTATTTTCTTTTATTTATCATAAATAAATTTCGATTAATGCCACTTTTCCTTTTCCAATTTCCTTATTCGTTAATAAACTAATAGTGATGCCCACTATAGGTCTTTCCCCACGCTTCAACTTGGAATATGTGTCCCATGACCTTCGTCTTATTTTTATTTACATGGAATCTTAACCCATGGTTGTTATAAAACCATCCCCCTTGGGGGCTCTGATCCTAGGTGTTTATGCCTATGACCAACAAACATTGAAAACAAAACATATTTTTTATGAAATTTATAACACAACTCATTATGGTATTTACAATAACAACCACATATAATTATGCACATTTTCTTCAACCAAAAAATAACCATACTATCTGTGGAGCTTTATGATACAATTCGATAGAATATTTACAATAATATACACATATACATATATGTACATTTTCTCAACCAACAAATAAGAGGATACGATGCCTGTATCAATCAACAAGGGAATCCAGAGGCTTACACCTCCACCCTCAAAGTAGTACCATGATTCAATTCCTTCATAGGAAGTCCATAATCCACTGCTAGAGCCAAAGTTTGCATCGAATGTCCAATGATAAAATCCTGCGCTACTTGTCCTCTCAGTGAACAATTACCGACTCATTTTTCTAGGCCACACTCATAATGTGCATGTGATTCCATATAGAAATGGTAATAACCAAAACCAATGTATTCCTTGACATTTACTTCTTTGCTATAGAGTCCCTCAAGAAATCTGATAGCCCCCTTCCATGCAGTCACTCACCTTCCAGGTTCCCTCACATCCACTTCACGGTGATCCATCTCTTGGCAAGGTTCCTCACTCCGGAAGGTCCAAAAACCAAGGCATATCCCTACCTAAAAACCATCATACCGGTTGCTTAGCATGCTGCAAACGTCAATAGGAACCATTGGTGTGATGCTACAATA